>JAOBAT010090805.1:0-17610 GCA_026413305.1 Hydrozoanthus tunicans
AGAGATTGTGGTACAGAGGAAGATGAGAATAGTATTAACTCCAACCACAATGGCCCAAATCAAGAACATTGCAAAGCATTAAGTGATAGTTTTGAATTTTCTTCAGCAGCTTCGAATTTGTTTCGTTTGACAGACATGAAAAATACACTAGATTATCAGGTTTAGTTCCCATTTGTGACGCCTTTCACAGCAAGATTTTTTCGAAGGCGCGTTGCTGCGTTTGCCAAAAACAAGCTGAACCCAGTGAAAAATGATCGGCCGTGGCAAAGTTAATCATACTGAAAAGATTAAGTTTGATTTTTTTTCGAAACTTTTTTTTTTTTTGCTTTAGATAGATAGATGGTTTATTTCAAATTAAGAATGGCAGCCAAAGGGCTGAAACACACTTAACTTTAACAATCCAATAAATAACATGTTCATAAATTCGGCTACGTAAAAGGTGCTAGTTTGTAGTTAAATATGAGACTGCATTAACAAAAGTTTTTTAAATGGCTTCTAATAATATCAAACTATTTTAAAATTCGAACTACTTAATCTAAAATTGAATTGTAAATTGTAAAACTGTTTTGATTTCTCTTTGTTTTGGCCCCTCTCTTTGGAAAAAAATGCTCTGGTCGATTCTATTACGCTAATTTAAAATTGAGAATTATAATTTATAAAACTGTTCTGATTTATACGAACTTTTAATACGTTCAAAGAGTCAGGGCCTAGTTTTGCGAGGTCTGGGTTAATTATTTTGTAGAGAAGTTACATACATAATGTCACATTGTAGACTTCAGACACAACGTTTTACTGACGCTCCTTTGTTCCTATTCCCCCGCAGGCACGAAGTGCTGTTGCTTTGGGTGACTACAACGGGGCCTGGCACTATGCCCGCCAAGCCAAGAACTTTGCCCACATCGCAATCGGGATCGGGGTGGCAGTCTGGGGACTTTTTGTTGTTCTTCCTCTTTTGCTTTTTTTTGTCTTCGGTGCCTTCTCACCGACCGCCAGCTCTGAATGAGATTAATATCTATCTTGATAACTACACTACAAGAGCTTGTGGCAACATATGACTGACAACAGAGTTGATCTGATAAACTAAGCATATCTATTTACTTATTTATCTATTTACAGTGTTCGCCGTTAACGGCGGGGCTAACAACAGAGATTGCTGTCCAATAACAGGGTCCTTATTACATTACCCCACCCACCTCATTTCCCTATCCTTACCCTAGAACAGAATAATAAACTGTCCTTCTACCCCTCCCTAAGAAAACATCGTTGCAGTGCATATTTAGCAGCATATCTGAATTACTGAATTAAGTGGAATTCATTATTATAGAAATGTAAAACGAACGCGCGCGCTCTGTTCAGTAATAAAAACGTCTCAGAAGCGAGCTGCGCGGACGAGCCTGGTGGCATTTCATACATACGGATTTAGATGTGTGAGGCGTGTCCGGATCATGTATCAAATCAGTAAGACATGAGTGACAGAGTAGACTGAGAGGTTTGTGTTGCGGATTTCAGAAGGTAGAGTGTTCCATATATTTTGCACTTCAGGAAATCATCTTCCCAGGACGAACAAAACGCTTACAACTTTTAGGAGTTATAACTATTTGAAAATCAGAAAGCTGATCATTTATTCAAAACATTAATCTCAATTTGCTTCCAAAAAAATTCAGTTCTTTTTGTTCGCTACAAACCGAAAAATTATCTTTCCTTCACACTTATAATTAAGGAACCTTTAGAGATGAGATATAAAAAAGAAACTGAATACAGTCGGGCTATGTAACTGAGTAAAGTTCAAAAGCTATTCTATATAAAGTATTACTTCCTTTTAGTATGTAACGGCAACAAAACAAAGGTTTTCTTATAGATTATAATAGTGGTATATTGATAATAAAACTTTATTGGTCTAGCCGTTTCTGTTAAAAAGTGAATAATTGCGACTTGAAAATATCTGCCTTCATTCTTGTAGTGATTTACTGACTTTAGCAGCAAAAGCGAAATAGATTCAACGACAACTATTAATTTAAAGTTCCTATAAAGCATATTGTTTTTAAATTTACAGATGAAAAGTAGAACCCTTTAAAAAAGTAATTTTCGAAATTAAAACATTTTCTCGCTGTTCCTGCTACAGTTTTTAGGCTTGAAGCGTGCAATGCTGACGTAGCAGGAGGCAGAGACAATCTTTTTTATCTCAAAACATTGGATTCTGGCTTCAATAGTCACGTTGTTATAACATTAATCAGTGAATTATTTCCTTGAAGTTGTTTGAAATAAAAATGTTCTTATCTTTTTTAATAGAAGTGAAAATTTTTAAACAAAATCCACACAGCTCACTGCTGCTACGTCACAGGTTACCAGTCTCCGGCCTGCTTGATCAAAATGTACATTCCAATATTTTTTGACTAAAAAGCATACTTAGACGTAGAAATTTTCTTTGGTTATTCAAATTTTAAGTTGTTAGATGACAACAGCTTTAATCTAAAAGGAAAACTTTTTTAACTTTTTTTTTAAGTTCCTACAAAGCATAATTTATTTAAAGTCCCTTACAAGCTTAATTGCCATATAAAGACTTTAAGTATTGGCGAGGGTGTATGTTCTTTAAGGTGACCGTTGTTTAACCTTTTGAGAACCCTGAATACATTCAAGTGCTAATATATGTTACGACAAATAGCCACGAGTTATGCAGCTCTAGACTGTAACTGCTAATTCCGGTGTGGGAAAACCTTTTCAACATAGATGTTATGACAGTTATAGTATGTATGAATGAACACTCGAGTGCAACAAACAAGATCAGCGGACAACCATGAAAGGAGCAAAATATTTCGAATCACAGGAGTACGCAATCAATCATACACTCTGGTTTGTGAATATGAATAATTCGCTAATGGAATGGTTCTAAAAGCAAATTATTGCTTCTGAACTTCATGAAGTCTCTCCAGAGAATTTCAGTATTTATGTTTGTACTCAAGAATGATGACGAAGACACATCGTGGTTCAACTGAGTTTGTTGATTAGGTGTTGTAAATAACTCGAGTAGTAGGAAGAGTTTACCAAAGTACCAAAGAAAACGGCTCCCGCAACCCCGCGATATTAAAGAAGTTGATTTTGAGGCATTTGTGAAAACGCGCGAGCTAAAAATATAAAGAATTTTACGCTGTATTGCATATTGCTTTGAAAAAAAACTGCTCTTTTATCTCGAGTTTTGGTTAATATCAAAACAACTTTTTCTATCGGGGTCGATGTCTAGCATTAGATTTGTACCTTGTTGGTAATTATTAGGGATGAAAGAAATAGTATTTTGCTTTAGCATTTTTTATTAAGACGTCACGCAGGACTCAAGGTCTGCCACTCACGAAGAGCTGAGTCGTGCGTTAAATTTATAAATTCTATAAAAGTTGGCAACCCACTGCTGCCCATGTGTAGTGGTCTATTGTCTATTGAAAAATGAAGATGATAAATACAATCTTAGGTGTCAGTCACCGCACAAAGTTAAGGTAAACACTGATAGATTCAAGGACTTTGTAACGTACAGGTATGCTTAGTACTCCATGATACTGCAATTGTATTTAGTATTTGTAATTTTTTGCGCAGCTATCTGTAATCCGGCCGCCAAGGCTGCAAAAAGTATTAACAAACCAACATTACCCGGAACCTACGTTTAATGTCCGTACCCGAGAAGACGCGAAGATCTAATCATAAGCAGATCTTAAAGCAAAGACAGCACCTTCTCCTCAGTATATTTGGGGTACTGAATGAAAGTCCGGCACCGAGAATTGAACCCGGGCCTCCCGCATGAGAGACTGGCGCCTTACCAACTGGGCTAGTCAGGCGGTCACAGCTAAACGTTATAACCACAAAGTAAAAAAAGGTTGCGAAGTTAAACCTGTGACTTGAAGACGGTGCGCAATGCATCTGCTACTTGTACGTAAAGTCTACTGAGCTAAACAAAACAAAACATTTTCAAAACTGAAACATTAAATCGGTTGACAACTCAAAACAGGTTCTAAACTTATATAATAAATGTTAACCAGTCAGTGCCATTTTAACGGCTGTTTTCAAATCATTTAAACATATGTGCACTGATTTTAAAACGCGCCAGCCAGATCCCACAAGCATTTTCAGAGACTTCAGAACAAAAATGTAGCCACAAATAATATCATTCAGAATTACTGTTGCCACGAAACACTAACTACCACCACAGGGGCGACGACATTTTAAAACTACCTAAGGTTTTAAACACATTAAAGAATTACCTAAGTTAACACAATATAGCATATATATGGCATAAATTCATGGAGATACCAGGCCACCCGGTTATGGAACGCTTTACCTAACAATTTAAGTAATATAGAAAGTTATGGGAGTTTTAAACAAGAACTAAAGGAACTAGGCCCTACAATGCTTTAGCTGTATTTTAAACTTCATCTTTTCAGTTTTTAGCGTTTTAATGGTAGATATACATTAACATTCTGTGTTTAGCGTGACGGAATGATGCGGTATGGTTTCTACCATTTTTATATATTCTAATTAGTATTTTGGTAGATAGTTTTATATAGAATCTACTCTTTTTAGTTCGTGGTTCACCTGAAAATTTGAATTTGAAAGTTTGATAGCTAAGTGTGAATCACGTTAGATAAAGTGATGTGTTGTGTTGGATTGTGCTGTATGTTTATTTACATATTGGTTAACTATTTGTATTCGTCATTATATAACAATAATTATTATAACCATTATGTAGTTCCGTATTTCGTATTAAGAACCTTAAGCTGTTTGCATTACGTCTTTTGTAAGATCAAAGGCGGGCCACCTCTCTTTCTCATGTGTTGATCCTAAAGACTTTTTTTTAACTATTTTCGTTTGTTAACTGCTAATCATTACTGTTTGTTTGAAGTGTTTTCGCAAGATTAGGATTCTACTAAAGTTCTCGCAAAAATATATTTATTTATATTTGAACTTGTTTTGCCAAGAGAAAACACGCGTTAGAAGCCATATATGACTATCGATAGGTGATAGCAATTGGCAGAGCGAGTATTGTAACTGCTGTAGTAGAAGTTTCCGAAGAAGAAACAAAAGAACAACAAGTATTCAGAATTTGGCTCGCTTGGTAAGAAACATATGTAAGTTGCCTAGTTCATAAACCGCTCAATTGCTCGAACCGCTCACATTTTGGAGATTTTGTAACAGCGACCGTCTTTCTGACGAACAGCTACATATCTTCTTTTGTTTGTTGTTCTATTGTCAGCATTTGGGTAATAAATTCTTGTTGGCGAGCAAACCAATTCTGTAATTCAAAACCATTCATGTTTTTTAACCACGAAGTCTCGTTCGTTTATCTCTTTATAGTTTGCAGCTCTGGTCGAGTGAAGCTGTCGAATTAATCATTTTTTCCTACCTTTGAAAAATTTAATACTTTGATTTAGTTGCTAGTTTGAGATTCTTTGGGAATGCTTTCTGAATAAGAGTGTTTTTCAAAATTCCTCTTCCAATGTCCAAAAAGCGGAAAGGAACGCCATATTGCTTTATAACATCACGCAAACACTAACAGTTAGCACCTGATAGAAAGCGAGTTCGGTAGCCAATCAGAAGCCATGTTGATCTGACAGCTTTAGATACATCATTATAACAACTAGCCCGAGAAAAGTCTTATATTGGGAAAACGGGTAGATGTTTATCGACTAGGATTAAAGAACATGCTAAGAGAGAAGATCAACCCTTGTTCAGACATCTAACTAATTATGCACAGTTTCTTGATGTAGTAAGGCTCAACCAATTGCCATTATAGTATAAAATTACAAGGTTAACGGAAAAAATAAGCGGCAAAATTTATCAATTGTTTGAAACTGTTCAATACCATAAATTAAAAAAAGAGATTTTTTGTGGTATTTGGTAATTACCGGCCAGGATTCTTGTTGCGATCGATTCATATCATACCACTCATTTACGTGGGCGGTTATATAAAAATTAAATACAAAACCAATACGACGTTTGTGAAATATTTGGCTTAGTAAACGGTTGCTCGAACTTTAAGCGGGTTTACCGTCTATGGATGCAGTACTGTAGTCGATATTAGAAATGATTTGCATTTGGGAGGCAGCGTGGCTCAGTGGTTGCATGCGGTTGTACCGGGTTCAAATCCCACTCTGACCACTGACCGGAATTGGCTTCGAACGGTGATCCCAGATGGCGCCAAATCAACCAGGCTTGTAAATCTTGTAAATAGCCAACTAGACTGTCTCCAACCAGTTGGGTTTCTTAACTGTAGTCATGTTTATTCGGAATATTAACCTTTTAGCAAATACCAGCTCGTCTAGGCGCGATTTGATTGGCTTAGAAATAGTAGATATGAGACAATGTTTACCTACGAAATAGTAGATAATGACACCCAAACAAAATCACTGTCGCTTTGCAATAGTTTTGGATCATCTTATCGAAAAAGTTTGCTTTAAAAACACGGGCTGATATTTAAAACAGCCCAAAGAAATTCTGTTTTACGCCATTCGACATTTTGTAGCTGACAAACTGTCAAAACACGCTTGTTGCATGTTAGGCTTCTCGGGCGCGAGTCTCGCTACACTCAGTGATTCAAGAGATAAAAATGTTTTTTTCCCCTTAAATATCTTTTGTTTTCTTAAAAGGAATTTTGTTGCTTCGCTGGTATATACTAAAACTTCCATTTCAAGGATAGTGGCTTAATCGGAATATCTACCCCGCTCCTTCGACGCTCAGTAGATATTCTGCCATTATCCACCTCAATTGAAGTAGAATAAGTGTTAATTATTGTAAACGCTTCGAGGCCCTGCAAAATGTGTGCTAAAACGGTTAGTTTTATCTAACATAGAGACAATATGTTACTATAGTCACTGACAGGATTTGGCTTCGGTGATCCCAGAATTTAATCTGCCACGCTTGTAAATAGTATCCTATTTCCACGGTCTTACCTGCACTCCTAAATGAGGTATGGGAATCCGGCGGCTACTCTCAGACGGAAGTAAAACATGTTAGTAAAAGGTCGGGATGGGTGGGAGATCTGAAAGTTGCCAAGGAGGAGTGAAGGTAAAACAATGGAAATAACCTCAGACAATGCCCGCTGCCGTGGTGTCTTGGAAGAAGTGGTAATTTATTCACGTAGGCTTGTCTCTTATAACCGCTTGGGTAAGACTGCTGGGAATAGTATCCTATTTCCACGGTCTTACCTGCACTCCTTAATGAGGTATGGGAGTCCGGCGGCATCACAGAAGCAGTCCAACTACACTGCCACCCATATAAACCAGAGTCCGACATCCCAAACCATAAAACGGGTCAAACCCGAACCTCAAGAGACACTGGACCCCAAAACTTAAAAAGCGCTTAACCCCAAGCTGAAATTTGTAAAACTACACCCGAAATAACCGAGTCATACATGGGAATCCGGCACACACAACAGGCTGGGGAGGACAGTGCATAACCCGAATATCTACAGTCTGCTTAGGAAGGGGCTGGTTGCTTTCCCGGGAGTGAGACAGGAGTGGGAAACGCTACGATAAAGTTCTTGAGTTCATTGTAGTCAGTATAAAGCGCTGCCGCATTGCTGACTGGTGTGAGCTGGGAAGCGAGTAGGTCAGCTGGTGCTCCTGCCCGAATAACGTTGGCCAGCTTGAGGTAATAAGATGCTGTTTTGGGATTCGACCAGCCGACGTGGGATATGGAGTCGGCTAAAGAGGAACCCGAAAAAATTAAAGTAAGAGCACAACCAGAACGAAAACTATGGATAGTCTCACCGCCGTCAATGTTTGCCTCTTGCAAGTATAGTTTGAGTCGGGACTCCGCAGCAGAGCTCGTGAATGGGCTGTCAATAACATGTCCCTGGGGATTAGTAGTGCGAAAGAGATAACCAGACTTCAAGTTAATACCGAGTTCCTTCGAAATAGCTACATAGTTTTCTATGGCCCTTACAGGGCACAGCGCGGGGTCCGGGTGACGACGCATTCCAAATACATTAGCAGCACCGTCACGTAACGTCTTTCCCCAATTATCATTGAATAAGAACCCGTCGTCTTGGGGAAAGCGCGCAATCTCAGGGGTCTTAACTTGGCCGAGATCACTACCTCTATCCCCAGAATAAAACAACGCCTTGAAATAAGCCTGGTCGCGTGCAGTTATGAAAATATCTGTGGGGCTAATGGATGGTCGTACTAGACGCTTGGCCAAATGATGAGCAAGAGACAAGAGCTTCTCGGTAAATATCGTGGTCGCTTGCCTAGGAGTAATTCTGGCTTGAAGCTGTTCCGCGGTCACAGACTTGAGGTACTGCTTGACAAGATTATCGGTGGCGTGATTTCCAATTAGGAGGGCACCATTCCAGTCACCCTGGCAACCGGCATCAGTAAGTATAGAACGCAACTTCCCAATATAAGAGTCAATCGTGCCGTACGCAAGACGTAAAGGACACTTACAGCGGAAGTGACCGCGCTGACCAAGATGTTGACAGCCGTCGCGATGTACCTGCGTTTTTCCCTTGGCATCCTTAAAAACAAGGAAACGACAAACATCCAGGGGGGTTGCCTGGAAGATAGACTTTTCGCCAGGGAGTGCACGAAGGAAAGCCTCTAATTCGTCTTTTAAAGCTTTCTTTTGCTTTGATTAGGCCATTGACAATTGTTTGGCTTGCAAGGATTGAATGCGTTGGTCGATGGATGGGAGGTGAAAATGAACGTTAACGGCTGGCTGTAGATGAGAGGGGTCGAGTTGGCGTCTTACGTAGCCACAGCGTTGGCAGAAACGAAATATGTGGTCGTTTGTGTAGTCACAAGATGGGCAGCGAACCCCCGGCACGAACAAACGTGGAACGGTAGGGAGTTCCTGGGGAGAAAGGGTAACTGAACATGACATGCTTGGCATTCTGAAAATCATTGCACGAGGTTTAGGCTTTACATTTTATTGGTAATGGCGATTTCATGATCATACAAAACCAAGAAACGCTTATATTGTTAGACATAAGCCAGCTTGTGTAATTAAAATTGAAACCTTTTGCATGAAATAAAACAAATCTCAACGCTTATGATATACCACCATTGCTGAGCATAAACGAACTTAAGGGATAACTCTAAATACCCATAAATCCCAAGGGAGAGGCCAGGATTCCGAAAATCCACTTGCACAGGGTGGGAGTACGGCCCCTGTGGTGCCTTTTGTGGCTAAACAAAGAGAGTCAAAAGGCCGCAAGATAGGCCACCAAAAATAACGAGGCAGAATGTCAAGTACCACGATGGAGCATGGTAATGAATTGGCCTTAAGAAAACGGAGAAGCTGCGGGATCAGCGAAATAGGGGGAAAGGCGTAGGGGTTAGAAAACAAGTCACAATGCTTACTGGGCAGTTGGGCAAAGACATTTACCCCACAGGCCCCTAATATAGGGTATGGAGCAAAGAAGGGAAGAGGCGATCCGCCCAAGCTGGATTGAACATTAGATGGTAAGGCCATCAGGTCGGCTGAGTGACCGGTTGGGCCTCCAAACATCTTCTGCACTTTACCCCATACCACTGGAGAAAGCTTAGAATCTTGCAAAGATAGCTTACGCGATGGGGAATCCGCAGGATTGGATGATGAAGAAATGTGATGAAGATGAAGTTGTATGTTAGAGGAAGTGACTACCCAGAAAAGCTTCTTGAGCGCATCACAAAGCATACGGGACCTGGCCCCTTGTGACTTCCAAGCGCTGATGAGGCAACTCTTCTCGCAAACAACCCGAGACCGGGATAGGGCGAGGGGAGCAACATCCTTTTGAAATAGCCGTATTAATCTCATTAATAAAGAGCCTGGCTCCCGGAACAGCAAAAGAGAACGAGATACACTTTCTAGACAGGCGCTGAAGTGTCTTCACATCGGTAGTGGAAGAGGAAAGTAGAAAATGTACGAGAGACAGGAATTTCTGCTTCTTACTCTCAATCACCAGAAATACCTGGTGAACAGAGTCTACCAAAAATCCGAGAAAAGGGATAGTCTGAGTCGGAATGAGTATAGATTTATCCAGGTTGATAAGGTATCCAAGGGATACCAGGGTGTGGCAAACAATAAAAATAGCCGAGGAAGCGCAAGCAAAAGCCCTTTCCCTTTCAAAGGAAAGAGCCATATACGCTTTAGGATAAGGAGGCAACATGAGCTCTCCGGTGTGCCGATCATCAATGTAAAGGGAACAAGGGATGGAAACTGAACGGAAGTAATGCGCTGCCAAAAGACCAATAGAGTGGTAAATATAGGCGGAGGATTTCCAACCAAAAGGAATGGTGTTACTCACAAAATACCAACCACCCCATTCGAACCCAAAAAACGGGCGACTTTTAGGTGACAAAAGCACATGATCATAACCAGACGTATCGTCACACACGGTCTGAAAGGAATTCTGTGAGACATAACGAGGGACAGACGAGATAGAATCTAAATGGAATGGAGTGTCTTTGGTCCAGAGATTAAGAAAACAGTCGTTGCAAAGACGGGGCTTCGAGGGTTCTACAGTAAGCGGCATTCAAATGTGGGGGTGCAACCTCCCCTACTTTCCCCATATAGAGATTGCTCCCGAAGTTAAGCGACTAATAATGGTATCGGAAATAAACTGAGCAAAAGGCTGGCAAGAAATTGAATTAGAAAAAACCTTAGGAGGGGGTAAAATCGAGTCAGAATTCTCCCCTTTGTAATGGCCGTTAAAAGGCTGAAAAAATTCGTATACGTTGACAGTGTTCCTAATCCAGTGGATGACCCTTAATGCCAGTTCTCACGGAGCGAAAGCGGCCATTTTCTCCCAAACTTTTACATGCGTATGGAGAATTCCCGCCACAAACGTTTTAGGGTCTCTGAAAAGGAGCATTGAGGCATCCGCAATCTTGGCACCAGCGAGATCCGACTCTACAAGTATCGGGGAAATGTGATGGTTGTCAACTGCCATCCCCTGAGTCTTTCCCATACCCAAAGGTTCTGAATGTGACTGCACCCATTGCACGGAGGGAATGCTGACTGCGGTAGGCAGAAAATCGGGTGTAAACTCCCAAGATGGAATAGAAGGACTGGGTCCGAAAGATAGCAACGGGATCTATAAGCAAAAAGCACATAAAATCTATAAGCAAAAGGCACATAAAATTAAACAGAAGGTCAGTCATAAAGAGGATGAGTGACACCAGAATTCACAGGCACTAATACATTCCTCTTTGATGTCGAGTAAATTGCTGCTGGTTCTGCTGTGGGCCCCGCCGGTAGGGATGTGGGCGGCTAAAGCACCGGGAAGAAACGTGATCGGGTCTGCCACAGCTAAAACAGGTAACAGGACGTCGGGTGGAACGGTTGTTAAACCTTGGCCTAGCTGACGGAGCGAGCCCGAATGCCTTGTCAACTTTGGCCAGAGATTGAGTAATTTTGGCAAATGCCTTGTCAGCGAACAGCGATATGAAATATGCCTTAAATTGAGCGGGAGGCTTGGATATGCGAGATCTCATCTCCTCCAGGCTGACCGAAAAATATGCTGCACGGTCATGGTCCTTGAGGGCGGCTACCCTCACAAGGTCTTGCGCAATGGCCAAAGCTTCAAACTTATCAAACTCGTGTGGTGGCTTCAGGGCGAGTCCACTAATTTTAGCAATTATTGAAGCGACAGAAGAGTCCTGTTTCTCCTTCAGTGCCTGTAATCTCTGCTTAAGGAGGTTGAGCTCTGAGGCCTATAAGCGAATAAGGAAAAGTATAAACAAAAGCCTTGTATAACCAACACTGTATCTTTTGAAAAATCTTTTGAAACCTCTGGAAAATCTTCGGAAGTGCTCGGAAGTCCCCGGAACATATTGAAAGTTTTGAAATTGGTCGGAAACGTTAGCACTTAAATGCATTGGTAATCGTTTTGGGGAATGTTGAGAAAAAACAAGTAAAAATATGAAGACGTTTCCACTCCAGTAAAATATGGAGAATATCCTACTCAGCACCCTGATGTGGCGGGATATGAATTATACGAATAGGATATGTCCCAGGAAGACACTGCAGCCCACCTAATAAGAGAATAAATCTAAGGTAATAAGCGGGAAAATATTAAGGACAGTTTATGATTATTACATCCGCGGTACGAACAAATAATGATACATTTGATTACCAGAGAGCCACCACAGGTGAACATGAAAACAATTACGTATAACACGGCTTGTCGCACACAGAATACATCTCACGCCATGGTGGGAAAATGCGAAAACATCCGAGTAAAAACAAAATGCATACTAGGAAAATAATATAACAAAATACATCCAATGCCAAAAGCGGGAACAACTGGTCATAAAATATCCGCTATAACAAAATGTATTAGGAAACCAATATAATAAGATGCATCAAATGTCACAATAGGGAAAATAAATCATCCGCGCTATAACAAAATGCATGAGGCAGATACTATAACAATATGCCACACGTAGGAAAATTAAAACCGATTTTGTTATAAACTTCCGCTGTACAACAAGAAACATCGACGCTGTTATAATAAAATTTTTGCAGTGTGACAAATGCATGAAGGAACCAATTAACAGAATAAATCTAATGCCATGAGTGGGAAAATTTGAATGACAATTTAACAGTAAAACATCCGCGTTACTAAACAAAATGCGAGAGGAGATAAATATAACAAAATACATCCGATGCCATAAGCGAGAAAATACAAACAACAATGTTATAGTAGACATCCGCTTTACAACAGAATACATGAGGAAATAACTGTGCACAAGACATCTCAGGTCACAAGCGGGAAAATCAAAACAATTGTATGACAGGATTACAACAAAAGCAGACAAGAGTATAATAGTTTATCATCTGCTAGATAAAATAAACGAGGAAACCAATATATAAACAAAATACACGACATGTCATGAGCGGGAAAATTCGCACAGCAGTTTCTATCAAACATCCGCTTTATACCACAATGCATGAAGCAACCAGTATAGCAAAATACATCTCATGCCAGAACTGGGAAAACTCGCACAACAATTTATAAAAATCCTTTTTACACCAAAATGCATGAGGGAACCAGTATAGCAAAATACATCTCATGCCAGAAGCGGGAAAACTCGCACAACAATTTATAAAAAATCCGCTATATACCAAAATGCATGAGGGAACCAATATAGCAAAATACGTCTCATGACAGAAGCGGGAAAACTCGCACAACAATTTATAAGACATCCGCTTCATACCAAAATGCATGAGGGAACCAGTATAACAAATTACATCTGATGCTATAAGCGGGTAAGTCCGCATAGTAATTGCCCATAAAACAACCGGTTTATGCCAAAATACATGAGGGGAAGCAATAAGTAACGAAATACATCTATACCATAAGCGGGAAAATTTGAGCAACGCTTTTATTATAAAACATCCGCTTAACAAAACTGGTGAAAGCACAATTGTATAAAAACAGAGATTGTAAGAAATGCGGCCATATGGCGATAAACTCTGGAATGCGAGGAATGCTAGGAAACACGTTAGACAGTGCGGAGGCACAAAAACTCAAACTTTGAGCAACGCTTTTATTATAAAATATCCGCTTAAAAAACTGGCGAAAGCAAGATTGTATAAAACAGAGACTGTAAGAAATACGGCCATGTGGCGAGAAACTCTGGAATGCGAGAAAAACACTTTAGACGGTGCAGAGGCACAAAAACTCTAAAACTTGCCAGGGCGGCAAGAAATTGAACTGATAAACTGAGAAAATATTATAGAAAAGGAAGCGTATGAAAAACGAGAATGGGCGAAACAGATGAAAGCGAAACGAAACCGTAGCACGTGTATGAAGGGAAACTAACAAGTTACCGGTAGAGCAAGGCTAAGATTGTAACCAGAAGGCAAATAGATATTGGTTATACCTCCAATTGTCTGTTGGCTGCAACTTGAGAAGTCCCTGCAGCGACTTCAGCAAGAAGTTGTGAGTCTCCAAGCGCGTGTGGGACTTGAGCGGACGGACCAGCTTGCATTCCCGGCTCAGCCGTGTTTGCGACGTGGTGTCTTGGAAGTGGTAATTTATTGACGTAGGCTTGTCTCTTATATCCGCTTTGGTAAGACCGCTGGGGATAGTGCTAACCAAGAATTAATTACAATGACAAACAATACGTTAAGCTAATCGGGTATTTGATTAACCTGAAGGCCCTGCAGTATGATCAAATACGTCAATTACCAACAGTGAGAAATTGCAGTTGGTCCAAAATTTTACCTGCAGGATTGTAAGCAACACAAGAAAAATTCGACCATCTGAACTGGCTCCCAGTTAAACAATATCTTTGCTCTGAAGACTCTACTAGGGCTTACAAATGTATCAACCAACCCACTCCGAGTTATTTTAGCAACAAACTAATTAAGAGCTCCAACATTCACGAACATAACACTTGCATTCGTGATACACTACAGACTCCTCTTAGCCGTACTGCAACAGGTCAGCGGTCATTCGCCTTTAGACTGGAGCAACCCTCTTGAATAGCCTGCCATATAAACCGAGAAACTGAACTACGCTTAAATCCTTTAAGCCGCTATGGCGGGCAATAGTCTTCAATCAAATTGTCCTGAGTAATTAGCTTTTGTTGTCATTTAATACCTTTAAATTTGTGTCTAGTATTTATTGGCAATTTATAAAATTCCTACTACTATTATAAAGCGGTTCTGAAAAGCCCTTCGGGGGAATTGATAATGATATGTTATTATTCTAACGCTGTGCAAAGGCGATGCATTATGTTCCCTGTATTTATGATTTCAGTGAACAAAGACGCGAAAAGACGCTTAGAGAGTGCTAGTGAACGAGCTGTTTGGGTTTACTAACAGGTGACGGAACGAGCCAAAAATAAAAGTAAAAGTTTGATCTGTTCCGATTGTTTTGAGGCTGAAGTGGTTTTGCATTGATCGTGCAATATAATCAGGTTAGAATCCTTAACTGCATTTCAAAGCAGTCAACTCACACGAACTCGAAGTGTGGGTGCTACTTCAAGTAAAACGCTTACAACTCCTGTTTGATGAACTTAGGAAGAGACAGCGAAAGACAAAAATTTTGATGTTGACATAGAAGTAAATTCAAAGAGCATTTTAAGGTAAGAAGCCTAATATAAATAAATATATTGGACTTTGTAAGGTACCATTGATGTTCAATTCAACCATATCAATCTTTCCAACACTTCAGTCTTATTGTGATACCTGAAACAATCGAAGTTTTTCACACTTTCCACAAACCCCTTTCGAAAAGCCAATGATTTCACTTAACGTTTGTTGCAGGTCACGTGTTTGTTAAGCCCGTCATTCTACAAAACACCAACTAAAGCGGAAGAACACGAACTTCCCTAAACAAACGATGTCCGGATTGTCTCAATTAAGTTTGATTTGTTTGCCATTTTACGTCAATGCTTGATGTGGTTACTTGACCAGTACTTCGTTCCTATTAATCTACGTAAGTATAACAGACCGCAAACAGTAAGGACTGATGAATTGTTTGTGCATCTAATTTTCGAAATGACCGCTTGCGCAGTTCTTTCTTATATTTATCAAAGAATTACTTATTCATCAAAAAAAGAATGCTTGTTATTTTCGTTGAATTTGTGTTTTACATTTGCTGTCATGCGCTATGAAACTATGAGAACTAAAGAGACTTGCACCCGAACGAACGAACTATTTTTCCATCTAATGGGCATACTTGAGGTTATCTCTCTAGATCTACGACATAACTCGCCTAAGGGGGATAAAATGAGTGGTTAATTGTTTCGTATTTTTTTCGGAGTATAAATGATAAGCACTAAGCCTCTTGAAAAGACTGCATCAGAGTACTTTTCGAGCAAACAGGAAAATATTATAAATAGTATACTAGCACTCTCTAAAAACCAAGTTACATCCGGCGACTCCCAGACAAAGAGCTAATTTGCAGAGATCGAAACACAGCTTGTTGGTGAGACGGCAGAGTAAAGATGTGCTCCATGAGTTTATTTTTCACAGCTTTTTTCCTTGGAGGAATTTGTTTCTGCACCCAAGCACTGAATCTGATCGACCCAGTTTACTTTGAAGAAAAAGTAAGAACTTTGGCCACCGAAGGCCTTGGAGTCGCCGATATGAAGGTACGGCGTATTGTTCCTTCGGTCGCACTGTTCCTTCGGTTAATTAATTCTATCTAAAAGATTCATGGAGTTTTCAGTTCGAAAATGAACTGGCTGAAAAATGTTTGTCTATGGGAGCTTTGCATTCTCATGTGAAGATGATTTAACAAAAGTGGCTTTACTGTTTCTGGCTTCTTGAATATGTTAAATAATTTCCTTTTCCCTACAAACTTAAGAGTAAATACCAGCATCGGTCAAACATTCACCAGCAACAGTCGAAAAATCAATTCGGCTCATATACTCATGGTAGGTAGGCCTATATGAGAAACAAATCACTGCATGGTTCGTTTGGCTCAATATCAATCTAAGCTTCAGCTACGCGAAGCTTCAAAATTTGGGACAAATTTTGAAGCTTCGCGTAACGAAATAAAACATTCTACGCCAATAAAAACTACAACATATTGAAGAACAACACTTAAATGAATAGTAGCAGAAGTTTGGGCTTTTCGTGTCTATTTATTAACACACAGCAATCTAATTTCTCCGACCTATTTCTAACTACATTAAATATAGGCCAAAATTAAAGCATTATTTAAGTATGTGCTACATAAAATAATTGCCTGAAAATCTGGATTTCGGAAGACAAAATGTTGTTCTTTCAAATCTCTAAAGGGATTTTTGGGGAAATGATTCAGCGCGAAGAAATCGGATTTCGAAGATGGACCAAATGCACCATTTTGGCGGTGCCGAGCAACCCTTAATTAATTCGATAATTACTCAAATAAGCATAACTTGAAGTGTTTCTTGCTGTACATTCAACACTTTATGTTACATTACCAAAATTAAAGGTCTACAGGTTTTGTTTGAAGCACTGTTTGCAATTTAAGGTTTGTCTCCTTGCTAATTTATGCAAAATTCTTTCGACTGAAATAGACAACTCCGCTAAAAATAGTTTTAGACCGTGACATCTGCCTGTCACACCCCTGCCTTTGCTGTTGATTGATAACAACAGAAAATAAAGGTATGTTGCAAAACATACTTTCTGTTCTGTAGATGTAGAACCATTCTACTTTGCAATATGGAGTTCCATTGGTCATGATATTAAATGCTGCTCACTTAACCTTTTTTTTAAAAAAATGGTTAATACAACAGGCCAGGCCACCAATTTTCTTAGGTTTGTTTCTAATTTGAGCCTCTTTGTTAGAGGTGCGTGTTATCTCTTTCAAAAATTCTCCTCAAAGGGCGAATAACAAGGTCCTCTGGGAAGCATATGATAAACCTGATAATGCGTCAATGAATAACTTTCATACAATACAACCAGCAATTAATACTGCAACATTCTAACTATTAACGCAGTAGTCACATGCAGTTGTTAACTTCCCTTTTCTTGCTTTAGTATAGCACTTGAATTCTTAATTTTACATTTGAGACTTCTACTAGAACAGTGTGAGTCTGATTGCTTTTTAATTTTCTATAGGAAAACTACGAGAAGCTTGGTTTTAACAATGAAAAGATTGACGGGGATGCCCTAATTCGTCAGCTTTCTGCCTCGTTGTCAATAAAG
>JAOBAT010090816.1:0-17609 GCA_026413305.1 Hydrozoanthus tunicans
GTGAAGGCCATTTAATGTGCGCCGAAATATAGGTGTTTAAAATTGACAACTGGTTTTTCCTTTGTGCTTAATTTTGTATATATATATATATATAGGTCTTCTGCCTTCGGTAGGTATTAAAATCAGTCGGTGTGTCTGTACATGTATGCTGCTATTTTTTTTGTGGATCTGCACGCTTTTCCCTGTTAGTAAAAGATTTTCATGAGCACATGGTTTACAAACTTAGTCTGATCATGTGTCAGTTTTGCCGGTATCCTGAGTCTAATCATGTGTTAGTTTTGCCGGTATCCTGAGTCTAATCATGTGTTAGTTTTGTCGGTATCCTGAGTCTAATTATGTGTTAGTTCCGTCTTGTCACATTTAAGCTCTCCTTCCGTGAAGATTGTTGTTTCCATTTATATACTTTAATTGCGAAAATCTTCGGACGATCAAATTATCGGACAAAAAAAGGTCCGTAAACTAAATTACCCGGAAATTTAACTTCCAAACTTTTAAAGGTGTTTTAAATTAACTTAACTTAATATCGCCAGTTTGGAAACCCGGTGGGATAAGGAACACGGTTAGTTCGCGAAGGTGAAAATGTACCGCTTCTTGAGCGCAAGTTTTCTCCTTCTTGATGGTGAGGGTCGATTCAAGAATAGTTTCTAAGCCGCCTCACATGTGGTAGTAGCGATCTATAGAAAGCACAGTCTCTCCCGCACTCCACTCTTCAGGTTTCACTCTCTCTTCATTAGTACAAGAAGTGATTGGCTTATGAGCATGCCGCGAGCCTTTGATCAAGCTTTGAGTGAGATATATTGAGATGGTACAAACATTACAGTGCTTTAAGGAAAAGGTCAAAACAATGGTACTTCCTAGGAACCCAATTTAGGGGATAGGGTGTTATGTGCCGCCACCCACCATCTTTTTTCAAAAATGCTAAATTTCTGGAGCAAACACCATGTTCAATAAAATAGATATTAATAAAGTGCTTGCACTAACGCCTTCTTTGTAGAGAGAGGAGTTCATAATACAATAAAAACCAATACCCCTGAATCAGGTTTTGAGAAATTGAGCTCTGAAAAAGTCGGGAGGGGTGGGGTAGGGGGTATTTACCGCCACCCACCACCTCCCCCGACAAAATTGGGTTCCTTAAAAATGCCATTGTTTTAAGGTCGTTCCACTGAAATAGAACCCGCACCTAGATTTTTGTTAAATTTTCCTCATTTGTCAATCATTATATGTAAACTGAAAAAATGGAATAAAAAAGGAGTGTGCCCGTGTTAACTTTCGAGATATGATTCATACAAATACCCCCTCCAGGCCTATTTTTCTGTTGTTGTAAGCTTGAAATTAAAACTATACATTCCTCATGTGGCCAACCAAGATAACATCGAGGAGCGTAAGGGAAATAAAGGAAGATAATGTAAAAAGTTCTTTTGGATTAGGAGAATAATTTTCTTGTAATTTTCAGCAAAAACATTTTTGGTAAGGAGGCATTTTTGTGTGCTTTTGTTGTTACTATGTTTCCAATACCTCAAAAAAAACAGTGTGTTCTTTTCTGTTTTTTGAATAATTTTTCTATACTTGCGACACTCAGATTTTTCCTTATTTTTCTCTTCAGAGAGTACTGTTGAAATTTGACTGATTGATGAAAAAAATTTGTGGGGTACCCATACTTGTTTCGGAGAAACTCTAGAAAAACTGGCAAAGTATGTGATTTTTTATCCCATTTCCGAGGGGAGACTGGAACGAGTTAAACAAAAAGCCCCATATATTGTGAAGAAAACTACTTTTAAGCATTATTTTTTCTGATATGTCTTCGAGAGCTCAATATTCACTAGAATACGACAGAAATGTGTAAACATTTTAAAATTTCTAATATGCGACTTAACTTCATCCTAGTTTTTCCGTCACTTATTTTCTACTTTATCTTTAACCTATTCTATATTATTTATAAATTTAGTAGATTAATCCGTAACTTAGTACTTGTCTGTTTTTTTTTGTAATATTTGTTTTTAGTATTTACTAGATTTGTTCATGCTTGTACAATGTTTTTTTTTCTTTTTTTACACTTTCAATTGAAATTGCCTTCACAAACTTTAGTACCTTCAATCAGACTGCATTAAAACTGTATAAATAACCTTTAGTTATACGGTCTCCAGACTCGACTAGTTTTACACTACTTCTGGCGACTCTGCACTTTTAATTACGCAGTGAGTTTTTTGTAAATAGTTATTAAGACAAGGTTTAATTGCAAATAAATGATGTTGTTGTTGTTGTTGCGCAGTAAATATGCGCAATTCAAAACTGGGGAATTACCTTAATAGCCGTTTTCACATTAGAGGACGAGCATACGCAAGTCGACGAAAATCTGACGATTTGCTCGTCTTGATGTGAAAGGGAGACGAACAAATCGTCTTGTGTTGGCCCTAATAAATTCACATCACACGTACAACAGACATACAAAAAAAAGATATGTCTCCCTATGCTAGTGCAATTCTCCTTCCCAGAAACAAGGACAACTTCAGTTCGACTGTTTGTTCGACAGATGTGGATTTCAGACGGCCATTGGTCGATTTGTTCGTCTAGGCGAACAAGTTGTCCACAAAAATTCGTCTGAAGAGTCAAACAAACCGACGGACGAATTCAGACGACTTGTTCGTCCAGAATTGTGTTCGTCGCGTTTTCACACTCAGACGACTTGTCCGTCCTCTAATGTGAAAACGGCTATTGTCACTCAATTAAAGTAACAGACTAAAGCAAAAGTGCCCTCGTTTTTGTTGTTGTTATTTGTAAACTAGTATTATTGATAAACTTTTAAAAAAACATTTTAAAAGTGTATTTAAGTGACGTCGTTTGCCCGAGATTAATAGGTTAAAATGCCCGAAAGGTTTTGCAACGGTAATGAATGAGATGAAGGCTATTGAAGACGTATAAGCTAATGATAGTTAAAGTTATTTAGCAAAGTTGTGTTCGTTCAAGCGAAATCGGCAAAATAATGTAAAGTTAAATCTCCTGTTTTTTTGCTCTTGCAGTTTGCAGGAGTTGTATCGTACGATACCTCCGAACGTCTTTCAACTGTCCTGTCTGCGATGTAGAGGTACACAAAACCAGACCGCTCTTCAACATAAGGTGCGTTATAATGGTTAAAACAGATAAGAAACACCTTTTGCACGTTTTCAGACATTATGTTTTTTGTTATACCCGTTGTTGCCTTGTTCTTTACAGACCCGACCGCGTCCTACAAGATATTGTTTACAAGATTGTACCGGGACTTTATTACGGTGAGCTTGGAAGGGCTTCATTCTTCCATTAGCCATTTTTGATATTTTATGTTGTCATTTTACGTCCTCTCACCAGATTGCCTGGGATCGAGGCTAAGTTGACGAAACCTGGATATGTCGACGCTGTCGTCAGTGTGATTGTTACAATCAACAAGATAATTCTAATCAAAATATCACCATTATCATCTCATTGATCATGATTTTCATAAGAAAATCTGCGTAATCAGTATATTACGATCAGCGGCGTTGCTCAACTTGGTACTAGTAGTTCTACTGACCATCACTTTTTAGTGTCATTATCTTCATAATCTTCAGTTACAACAACAGCAATCTTTTCTTACCTCATCATCGAGGCAATTGCCGTTGCTTATGAATTTGACGATAGGTGAAATGGCATTCTTGTTGTTAACTCATTGTCACGATCATCACCATAGTTACTATACCTTACCATCTCCATCACCTTCGAAAGCGTTGTCGTCATCGCCTCAATCATTATTTTTAACGTTTTCTGATCATCATAATGATCCCATTACTACCAACATCACCATAGGCATTGCCATTCTTCGTCATCTTTATCATTTAGAGCAGTTTTAACTTAAAAGTTCACAACAACAACCGATTGCCATCACCATCGTACGTCGTCATCACTATCACCAGCACCTTTAAAACCGTTAACCTCATTACTTAGGTTTTTCACCATCATCACCCAAATTTCTCTCGGGAGTGGGTTCTTCGGATTGCAATCCAAAGTTGGATTTATGACATTTTTAAAATACAGCTTGGATTTAGGAATCCGGAATTGGATTTTACAAAAGGAACGTATCCTTACTTAAATCAGTCGGATAATTTTAGCAAGAACAGAGCTTTCGAGTGCAGACCCCTTGTCAATGTGAAATAGATGATGTTGAACAGCCGAACAGCGCTTTGTAGACTGGGGAGAGTTCACCCAGGGTTCTTGTTGTGAATCAAGATCGACTCTCTATCTTATATGAGAGGCGGGACCATCATCTGGGACAGTAGAGACCTTAAGCACGAGACGTCCGAGTTGCCACGGAGGCCAACCGGAAATAAACATCAGCAGTTGACGCGTACTTGCACACGTCATGCGGCCGTGGTGATCGTCACGGAGGCCGCCAAGACGCTTTTCACCTCCGTGTCGATCACCACGACCGCGCGCATGACCTGTGCAAGTACGGTCATCTAATATTTGATTTCCGGTTAGCCTCTGTTGCATCACGGGCGTCTCTTATTGAAGGTCTCTATTATCGCGTGACGAAGACCTTCTCTCACACAAGATCGGAGAGTCGATCTTATTTCAAAAGAAGAGCCCTTGGATGAACCGGGACCAGGGATACCAACTCTCCCAAGTCTACAAAGCGCTGCTCGGTTGTTGACTTAGGGGAGTCAGTCTGGTTAGCGCTCGTGCCTCCCACCTGTGTGGACGCGGGATCGAATCCTGGGTTTGCATGTGGGTTAAGATTTGTCGATCTTCTCCTGACTCCGAGGGTTTTTCTCCGGGTTCTCCGGTTTTCCTCCCTCTACAAAATCGACTTTGAATAACGCCGAGATCTGTGCCGTCGAGCGATCAAACAAAAGCACTGGCTTAATTGGGAGAATGGGCAACCACTCCCATCGTAACGACGATGAATAAAGTAAGTTTAGTTTAGTTCAACATCATATCGAGGCTGAGTAAACTCCACTTCACATTGACAAAGGGGCCTGGACAGATCTCCAAAGTTTTGTTCTTGCTAAAATTATCTGACTGGTGAACCAAGAACACTCATTTTTTTTATATTATCCAGTCAAAAAACTTACATTTACCAAACTATTTATTTGTTTACTTTTTCTTTATCGTTCTTCATCAGTGTTTCTATTTAAAGTGCAAATAATATGAGTAAAAAATATTACTTATTATGTTTCTTGTAGAAGAGCTCAAACGTCGAAAGGAAATTGAATCCAGCGTAAAACCGACAGATAGTTATCAGCCACCAGCGACCAGCGGTCAGTTTATATCAATAGCATAACGAGACTTATCCTAGGCTGTGCTATATAATTAATCAAAATGAATGTTCATTTAGGTTATTCCTTATCTCCTATGGGTTTAAAATTTCTTAATTATTTAAATGTTTTGTGCAATGATCCATTTAAGGCTTTATATTATTAAAAATTTCGTTTTTTCTTCGTTCTTTCCTGTTAAATGTTCTTTAAGATCGTTTTCCCGGCTTTGGTGGTATTCTGCTAGGAAATTAAATCGAAAACTACATTTACTTGGTTAACTTTGTAATCAGGGTATTGATGTTTATTACCCGCCCTTAGCTCTCTGCATTTGTCTAATTTGTAACTTCCTGTTAATTATTATTATTTTTATGATTAGGGAAGAAGTCAAAACAACGGTGTTTTTAAGGAACCCAATTTTGTCGGGGGAGGTGGTGGGTAGCCGCACATACCCACTACCCCACCCCTCCCTACATTTTCAGAGCTCAATTTCTCAAAACCTGATTTACGGGTGTTGGTTTTTATTTTAATATGGACTTCTCTCTCCACAAAGAAGGCGTTGGTGCAAGCACTTTATCAATGTCTATTTTATTGAACATGATATTTGCTCCGGAAATTCAGCAATTTTGAAAAAAGGTGGTGGTTGGCGGCACATAATACTCCACCACCTAAATTGGGTTCCTAGGAGGTACCGTTGTTTCGACCTTTTCCCTTACTCATTATTATTAATATTGTTATGATTGTTGATATCATATACAACTTCCTGTTATTCAGGTTTAATCCCTGACATAGCTGGGAAGACCGATGTTAAGGAAAACATAAAAACTAACGTAGAGCGAGAAGGAGAAAAGATGCCAGAAAGTGTACCAAAGGTTGAGCCGGAGAGTAACGGGGACAAACCTGTTAGCACTCACGAAATAGACACGAAAGACGATTTAAACGGTTGGTATAAATGAGTGCGTTTTAGGTGCTAGTTTGGACTGATTATTGTATATCTAGTGGAACTCGATGGGATGAAGGATGAAATTTAAAGTATCATGTAATACACGTGACACTTTGACAGTTAGAAAACAGTGTGTGATCCTTATAGAGTAGGGGCGGTGCAGGGGGGAGGGGGGGGGGTCCTGGGATGAGCGTGCCCCAGGACCTTTCTTTTTATATGGTTTCTTTTAGGGGTAAAAGACCAGATTAAGCCACACCCATTTTGCTACCTATTAGGGGAAAAGATAAGCATAGCCTTTTTTATACCTTAAAGGTGCCTCCTTTAGTTTTCCGGCTAGCATCTACGCACAGTGTAGCTAAGAGTTTCGTAATGTATGGGTTTGTTATGGATTACCAGATTTGACTTATCTCTTGAAGATTCATGTAGATACTTTATTCCTCTTGGGATATCTTGTTTTTACGCCTTTTGATCTTCTGCTCAGTTTTAAGGGTCTTGTTGAATCTGAGTTTAGACTAGAGTCGTTCCAAGAATCGAAGTGGTAACGGGTCTGCCAAGGTTAGTGACAATTACGACGTCACCGCCTTGTATGTTCCATTACAAAATTGACATCCCACATGTGCAAACGAGATCCATTGAATAACGTGCTTGCAGAGGTCGGAAAGGAAGAGAGTCACACGAACGCTCAAGAGCCGAAACAAGACTTTGAAGGTCTTAAAAGACCCTTAAAACTGACTAAAGTTTCCAGATGATGATGAAATCTACGTCAGCTAGCTGGATTTTTTAAAGTGTATATATCACTAGTATTTAACTTGAAAGGGATTTTGTAAAAGAAGATAAATGACGTTTAAAGGGAAAAACTACAAAACAACTGTTATCTCTTTAACACGTGTTTGTGTTTGTGTGCAGAGCTTCAGGATCAATGATCTGGTATTTCAAGAAATTTTGACTGTTTTGTAATTTTACCCTTTGGATTCCCGACTTTGACGTCACAAGATTGGTAATTTGCATATTTGAAAAAGCTTTATTACTAAGCAACAAAAGGAGTTATTTTAATGAAACAAACGATATTTTTCTACTTTTTCAAAATCTCTTTCTAACAGACCAAGTTCCTTGATAGTGATATATACACTTTAAACTTTCTCATAATTTGCCCGGTTTTAAGATTACAGAGCTGTACAATAAAAGAAAATAATTTTTTTCATTCAATGATGATAATTTTTATTTAGAAACAAAACAAACTACAGTTTCCTTTTTCAAGCCAGATACAACAATAGACATACATGTTGCCTTTTCACAAACATATTAACACTGACAAAGACAGGTACGTTCCAATTACAGTTCTCGTCTGGTAAAATGGATAAACGATCCAAAGGTTTGCAAAGTATACAGCTCAGACAACAACTTTGAGAAATCTGGGTTTTTGTTTTGCTGTTAATATTTTTGGGGGGTCACCGAAAAATAAAAAGAAAGATAAAAAAAACAAATAAATAGAAACTGGCCCCTCAATAGACCTGGCTGTTTTGTGTTTTCCATTTCTTTCTCTAATACATTGTACCATTTTATCAGTTATAAAAAACCGAAGATGTTAATGCTGGAAGTTAACTTCCTCAATTTGTATTTGTACATTTGTGATTTTGCCGCCAGATTCGGAAATTGTATAATGAAACTGTTTTCTTGGTCCGAAACGAGGCATCCGGTCTAGTTTGTCTATAATCTGCGTTCTCTTCAACAAGTTGATGGATTGCAAACGGTGTTGAAGCGATATTCAAAACGGTTGGGTCATTTTACATTCTCAATATAGATGAAGTGCAAAAAGTTAGCAAGGAACACATATACATTTCTAGCTACTATTAACACCTGACAGACAAGAATAGGACAGCTGGTGTGAACGAAAGAATTTCTGAAACGATTGGTTGAAAAGACTCTATAACAAGAGTTAAATTTCAAATTTTAAAACCTAATGACAAGAAGGTGTTAGTTCTAACAGTGAATATGAGCAGTGATAATGTTCCAACGGAACCCTAAGGTAATTTAATGATATTGTTAACAAAAAAAAACCTAAGAGAAAACTTAAACCAAATTTTCAACAAGGAGTAAAAGTTTATAGGGTAGCGAATGGTCCCCGTTAACAAATGAAAGTATAGGCAAATTAGGGTTAGCTGGTTCTCAGAATCTCATCATGGCTCGGGTCCTTGTATTGTTTTTTCTTCTCCGTCGCGCAGTCTCGGATTTTCTCACAAAATGGCTCACATTCTAGGCGTTTTCGGTAGAAAAGTTTTGAAATTTCCGGCTATTTTCAGATTATTCATTCCTTTGAGAAGTCTCAGGCTCCGATTTTAAGGAGCCGTGGATGAATTTTACGCGCTAACAAGTCCTTGGAGTGGCTGAATCAATCGGCCTTTCGGTCTTCTGAAAAAACTGTTGATATTGTTCTAGTTTCGTTCTGCGTTTTGTTGAGGGAGTTTTAAAATATTTCTCATAGTGTAAAGTTTATCGCTTTGCGCAATTGCATAACCTGACAGGAGGTCGGGACCTGGTGCGAGCTAATTGACACGTGACCAAGTCATGAATAACAACGTTGTTCGGAAATCATCTCGAACAGCATTCTGAAATAAGCCAAGAAAAAACAGGTAAGAACTCGCCATTTCTTTGTGTATCGCCACAATCTTTTGAGGTACGTTAGATTTTTAAGTTATTTATCTTTCAGTGATGTTAGATTCTCTTTCCGTTGTCTAAATTCACGGTAATTGTTGTTTGTATTTCGAACCTATTCGTCTGTTCTTGGCAGACTGTATCCGCTGTGTATCGTCAATGTAAAGTTGCTGGAGAATCGAGAACAAATTCTTGTCTCTTTGAAGTATACCACTAAAATATCAGCTTTTGTTTCACTTAGTCATCCTTAGAACATACAAAGTTATGATTTGAATATATAAATTGAACTTCACTAAGCTAGTCATTAGAAAAACAAATGAGAACTTTTATTCAATATTTTGTATCTTACGGACCGCCGTTGAATACGACGACTAGAGTCGTTGACTACGTATACTTAATGCTCTCAGATGTTCTAAGTTAAGAATATATATAATAAAACGTTGAACACCGCTCATAGCACATAAATAAAAACAAAAACCAACAAAATATTTTCAGAAGGCCACTTAAATTGAGGGTATTTTGCTTAGTTTTATACGATTGCAGTATGGATCTTTTTATTTTTTTTCTCGTGACTGATGAATATAACTGATACCGTGGTTTAACATCGTGCTAAGCATTTTAAAAATGTCCCCACAATGAATTACGACTGGTAACGTTTGAAACTCACAATTGTATGTGCAGAAAACCTGCAATTGCGGTCAGTATCGTCTCCTCAAGTAGCTTCTTTAAAATACCTAAGCTATAGATAGTTCGCACTTCACTCAAATTTTGTTTGATACTGTCATGTTTTTAGGTAATACGTGCCATGAAGTTATTGAATTGCCCAATATTGTACGATAAACAGAGTTGTTCGCTGTATCCTTAGCAGAACAGAACCAAATCACTAAACTGAAAAAGTTTTTGTTTTCGTTGTTCTCAGCTCTTAGCAAAAATTGCAAGAGCTCCTCTGGTAAAATATATGAAGTTTCTCGCTTTTGCGCTGAAGTAACGACACGAGTTTGTTAATTTAAAGTGTTTATAGTAGCCTTTGTGCTTCTTCAGTCAGCTGATTGCAAAAGGCTTTAAGTATTTGACCTCTTACTTTCGAACTTGTGATGAATAATCTTGTTTCGACAGACGAGGAAAATGTACATATGTTGAATTCAAAGTTGGTCTTCAGTAAACTTTCTTTCTGTCGGGAAAAATCAGTGTTTTCGGGATTTAGATTTTATGTATTTTGTTAAAGTTTTTGTTTCTTGTTGATAAAATAGTTTCAGCCTTGAAAATAAAACCAAACTGTTTCAGGTTAGTATCGAATTTTATCTTTAGCGGAACTGCTCTTGAAGTTTCAATGAGTAAACGAACAAGTTCCTCAGCTCGACTCACTTAACAAGTTTTCCTTACAGCGTGCAAAACTCTGGGTACCCAAAATCTAAAGAAAAAATTTACAGTTAGCCTTTTCATGTGCCTACTGTACAAAGTAAACCGAAAATATACGACTTCTTAATTTGAAATATAGTACAATGTATTCTTTTCTTCGTTTATGTAGTTTACTGACAGAATATATCCGTGCTATAAACTGCATGACCTCAACTTTTTTTACTCAAAACATAACTTGAAGAGATTCCCTTATATTCTTTTGGTTTTTGGTTTAACAAAAACTGAACGGCTTTTTTTAGGTGAAAACAACAGAGGAATGCTGCGACAAATCAAGCTAGTGGATGTGAACCCACACATCACCTGTGCTTTGTGCGGAGGATATTTAGTAGACGCTACAACTATTGTGGAGTGTTTACACTCATGTAAGTTGAAATACGAGATCCCGCGGTAATGGTTCATCTCGTGTCTCCATTGGAGTGGCGAGCTTTATTGTCTAGAAAGCCAAAAACAAATTTCATAAACCGCCTTGATGGTCTTCGGGAAGACAGTGTTGAGTTTGTCTTGATCATGAAGAATTGTAATATTCTTGAAAGATTTGCATAATGTTGTAACACTCAAATTACTTCTGTTCAATCTGTTATTGATTTGTGTTTGATATGGAACCTTTCGTTTTGAAAATGGCTTAAATGGAATTTTGCAGCATGAGTTTTAATGCGAGCTTTTCTCTAGGTTATAGAAAATTTAACCAAACTATGAACGGCTTAAAGTGGCACTTTTAAAACCACCTTCGCTTGGTGAAGGAGAACACAGCTATTGACAGCACTTGTTGGAGTTTGTCATCCGTAAAATTGTTATGTGTTTATTCCTGAGGTATTAACTCAGTGTTGTGGGACACTCTGTGTTCTATTAGCAATATACAGTGTAATTCAACAACAAACCAAACTCTATGATTCAGTCATCGTCTTCATCAATTGCTCTGTGTTAAAACGAAACGTTTGTCAGGCTTTGACAACCTCCTGTTCTCAGAAAACGCTCACGAACACATTCGAAAACACTGGTAGAGAAACGCAATAATGGAGACATCGATTCGTTTTAGCGTAGACGGCCAAAAGCTGATTTAGTTGAAAACGAAGACTTTCAAAACTAAACGCTATATAAGTAACGAAGGGGCTTGATGCTTTCTTCAGTGTGTAGCTGTATCGCTCAGTCAAAAAGTCACTACTTGCTTAAGATTGGGCAAGTGAAATTTGAATGGCATAGCTTAATATTTAAAATAACTTGACCAAGAATAACGGCTAGAGGCAACATTAGTTGAATCAACTGGAAACCAATTAATGTACTTATTTTGAACTTAACTAGCGGACAGCTAGTTGCGTAAAACGTGGCAGCTCAAAGGATTTAAATACACAATATGTGTGTTGTGACTAAAGGTAGCTGATGATACAATATCTAACATTTAGGTTCGACAAGACACTGTGTACTATACTTTAGTGCAATATCTGATCAAACTTGATAATGGCGAATGATACAATCTGTTCGGCCATAAACTAAAAACATAATCTCTTTCTGACCCAAAATAAACTTGAGTTACATAATTGACTCCGATAAACGTTTTTAACTTAAAGTTAGAATAAAGATGTTACGATAAATATCAAGTTATGATCCTTATCGGAGTAATTTTCTTGTTGCGTTTCTTGCATCTATCATGCATCTTAGTTTTAAAACTGGATGAGAAAAACGGTTTCCTAGGCCAAGAAAATTAGACCTACCCAGTTAACGTTGGTTAGAAAATGCAAATTTTTTCATAACAGTGTAGTCAGAAGTTGGTGCTCAAGGAAAAAGCCCCTGCATGGAGGCAGTTGATAATAATAACAATGATGATTAATAATAATAATTATCATAATAATAATAATAATAATAATAATAATAATAATAATAATAATAATAATAATAATAATAAAGGCTTTAATACGGTATATCCAATCTTCATCCGAATAAACTAAGTTAATATACGCTAAAATTAAAAATAACAGTTTCATGATATTAATGTGCAATTAATAATTACAATGTTTACTAATTTATCTACGTTAAAACTAACTAAATTAATCTACGCTAAAAAACTAACAAACTCATGATAATAAAGTACAATTAATAATTATAATACAAACATAAAGGCCTGTTTTAAAATGATTTGCTGTCCACACACGATTTTGTCTCCGAAGGCAGCGTAATAATGATAATAATAACGATAATAATTTTCCATTTCTAGCTCAAAGTTAGTAACAGGGTATTTTGAAAAGATAACTAACGTGCTGATTATTCTGGCCAATAGTTATATAAATAAGTCAGGTTCTGTTTAGTTTGCAGGAGTTGTATCGTACGATACCTCCGTACGTCTTTCAACTGTCCTGTCTGCGATGTAGAGGTACACAAAACCAGACCGCTCTTCAACATAAGGTGCGTATTGATTAAGAAAGATAAGAAACCACCTTTTTCACGTTTTCAGACATTATGTTTTCTGTTATACCCGTCGTTGCCTTGTTCTTTACAGACCCGACCGCGTCCTACAAGATATTGTTTACAAGATTGTACCGGGACTTTATTACGGTGAGCTTGGAATTTCTGAATTTGTTGATGTTACTGTGTTTGTTCAACTTGAAAGCAAAATGAATTTTTTACCATCATTCAGAGTAAAAGGGGTTGAAGCTGTGTTGTTAATTTCTATACGAATTCGAACGAAGATGCAAGTGTTAAAACACTCGTCATCACTGTCTACATTCTTCACTTTCTTTCGCTTTGTTAAATCGCAATTTCTATCATCAGGGTCTTCGTCATTAGCATTATGAACATCATCACTATCATCATTGCCGTCGTTATTACCTTCAGTTACTATCATAAAGGTCATCGTTGTTACCATTATGGTCATAACCATCATCGCGTGCGTCACAGGCAAAATCGTCATTGGTATCATCATCATTGTACTTATCATATTGGTCATTAGTATCATCATCATCATTACCATCATTGCGAGTTCATTTCAAAACCATTATCAATATCGTCATCATCGTCATTACCATAATCATCAAAAGTATCATCGTCGTCGTCATAACTTAAAAACCATTAGAATCATCATCACCGTCATAGCGATAACTATTTTTAGCATCATTATCATCGTCTTTACGATAATCATCATAAGTATCATCATCTTTGTCATCGTCATTGCCATGATCATCATCAGTATCATCATCGCCGTTACAATAATCATCATTAGTAACATCTTTATGGTCATTACGATAATCATCACTTAGTATCATTATTATTGTCAATACCATAATCAGTATTAGTATCACCATCATCGTCACTACGATAATCATCATTATTAAATTTTCAATCTCGAATATTGCGATTCGCGCGTTCTGATTGGTTCATTCAATCTCGGTTATCAGCTCTTATTCGGAGTTCACCAAATATGGAAACTGACTGTATTGTTTGCAAAACCAAAAAATAGGTTCTGAATAAAATTTAGCTAATTAAGTTTAATTTAATTACGCGCCTCGTCGGCTATTTACCATCTCATATCCAACAAGCGCGAATGGAATGATTGTTGATTAGTACCATCATCGTACCACTACTATCATCATCATTGTCATTACAATAACCATCATTAGTACCATCATTATCATCACTACCATAATCAGTATCATTATCATCACTAGCATCATTATCGTCATTATCGTAACCATCAATAGTATCATCGCGTGCGTCATTAGAAAAATCATGATTAATATCATCGTCATTCTCATTACCATGATCGCGTGTTTCATAACCATGATCATCTTCAGTATTGGCATTGTTGTCATTATTCTAATCACCATTAAATGATTTATGTCATCATCGTCGTTATCATAATCATCGTTGCCATCATCGTCATCGTCCGAATTATCATTATCACCGCTAGTTTTGTCCTCAATACTCCATCGTACCCCGTTAATGTTATCCTAAACATTAGAGACTCCAGAACCCTTATATACCCCATCATCATTATAATCATTTTCGCTAACATTCCTATTGATTTTTATTCATAACATCTCTTACATTCTATGTATGTAAAAATCGTGTTGAAAATAAGTAGCTGTGTTTTTTAGCTCCATGTCGCCTGATGCTTCTCTTTTTTGTTAGTTTATCTCGCTCTTACGAGTTGCTTGTTTTTATCTCATTCCAGAAGAGCTCAGACGGCGCAAGGAAGCAGAATCCAGTCTAAAGACAGGCTGTTTAGAGTCTCAACCCTTCACCGGTTAGTGTTTTTATAGAAAACCATGTGCAATGCAAGCAAACAATGTAACGTTTGTACATAATTTGGCGGGATTTGGAAGACATCGGCCCCAATAGTCTTGTCTTAGTTGTTCAGCACTAAACATAGAATAAGAATTACATTCCCAAATAAGTATGATAGAACTTAAATTCTTTTGGGGCTTTTCAGCCATTTTTTAGTTGTGCTTTAGGTTTTGTTCTTAGTGAAAAGGTTTTCTTTTTGTTTTTTCTTTTCTCTTTCTGCTCAACTTCTGAAAACATTCGTTGTGCAAACCTAAGTTAAATTAAGACTCATAGCAAAATGTCATAAAACAAAACAAATTAGTTTTTTCTTTCCGTGTAAAACTTTCCCGCTTTCATTTGCAACGCCAACTCGTGAGAGATATCTACTTTCGAAACTCAATTCGCACTTCCGCCGTTCCAGGTAATATCCTATACATCTGGCTGAAAATAGACTTGATAATTATGTTCAATAACGAATAAGCGAATCTCATGTTTTTAATTGTGAAAACCCCAGCTGTTTCTTATAAACTTATACAAGATATGACGGCGTTACCAAGCTGTGAACACCCGTTCAACTTGTCTTTTCAGCTGGAAAGCCCCATGTTAAGGAAAACAGCAAAACTAACGTAGAGCGAGAAGGAGAAAAGATGGCAGAAAGTGTACCAAAGGTTGAGCCATACAGTAACGGGGACAAACCTGTTAGCACTCACGAAATGGACACGAAAGACAAATTAACCGGTTTGTTAATAAGTTGATAAAGGGTGACTAAGGAACTTTAAAAGGGGATTTTATTTGCAAAGAAAGGAGGAGTCGGTTTAATGTTTACGGTAACAAAAAAGCTTATTTACCTACTTACTTACTTATTTATTTATATATTTGTTTGTTGATTTATTTGTTTTTTTATTATGCTTTCACTGTATACAATATAACTCAAAATTATAAACTACAACAGGCCATAGACCCCTACAAGGTAAACCACCCGAACATAGAAACTAGAAAAAAAAAGTTGTCTAGTAGTAAAAATTTTTCAAATGTTAAAATGACACTAAATATTGTATTTCCATAGGAAGACCAGAGTAACTAAGAGTAATAGAAAATCTACGCGTCGTCTTAGAATTGATTTCTTAGTTAATATTAGTTATTATAATTTTTTCTGAGATTCTTTGACACCTGTTGAGTTTGTTATATGGCATCAGATAAATAGAAACTACAGTTTATACCAAGGCCCGTATCCAGGATTTTTCGTGGGAGGCTGCAATCGGACGAGAAACGAGCGCTGAAGGCGCTGGACTCTAGGGGGGGGAGGGGGAGGGACGGCCGGGGAGACTGGGGCATGCTCCCCCGACAAATATTTTAACTTAGTTTGCCTGAGACTGAAATGTAAAACAGGCAGTCAAAACCAACTTTAAAAAATTGAGTATTATTCACACTTTTGAACTTCAAAAATCAATTCAGAAATTATAGAGGATAATGTTACTTTTTTTCAAATTATTCACACTTTTGAACTTCAAAAATCAATTCAGAAATTATAGAGGATAATGTTACTTTTTTTCAAATAGTTTGTTAACAAAAACAAAAAAGTGAACTTCACTGCCCATGGGGGTAGGCGAGAGGGGGTAGGATGGGTGCGCTCGGAACCCCCCCCCCCGTCTTCGTATTGGTAAATCTTTCAAACGACCACCCTTAGAATGTAACGACGGCAGAGAAGAAGAGTGGAAATGCACCGTGTTTACCTCCTGCCTGCAATCGTGCAAAAGTTTAAACACTTTAATTTATCGTCATCCTTATTGTCGTTCTAGTTGCATAAGGTCCCTATTTACTGTTTGATCGATTGCATTTTTTTAACTTCGAGATTTAATTTTTTCCTGTTTCAATTGCTATGTCAAGTTTCATCAAATGCGATCACTGCGCCAAAATTACGATACATGTAATCAGCAAATCATGCAGAATTATGTTAATAAAATCTGGCCTCAGCATTATTCATAAAATGTTCTCTAAGTTTGGCTAATTTCAGTTTCGATATTGTTATAAAATATATTCTTAAAAAAAGAGTGTGTATTCGATTTGTGGTTCTTTGTCGTTCAGTTGATCGAAAGAGTCAAATTAAAGGAAATTGCTCCAAAATCTGGTTTGATTCTTTATTTTGAAAGATTTATCTGTTGTTGAAAAACGCCACCTCTTTCCAGCATTTTAACTCTTTCGCTTAACTAAAATCATTTCAGAGAACGTGTCTGTAGACGTGGCAACAAACACGGACAAGGTCGTGAAGGATAAACAGGGAAAAATAGATAATACAGCAGCAAAATATGACACTCGACTTGTTACTGAAGAGGAAAAAGCAAAGGAGGGAGAAGAGAAGACGCGCAACGAGCCTGAGAAGCAATGCGAAAAACACAAACAGAAGCAAGAAAATGGAACTGCAACAGAGGGTGAAATAACCACAAAGGAACAGGAGTCAAAGGACAGGAACGGAATGGAAATTGAAGACCCCGTGTGTATCACATTAGAGTTTTACAGGTTGGTCACTGTAGCAGTGATGCAATTTGTTAAGTTGGCCTTAGGAATCTAGTTACAGTGCTGAGCGGGGCTTGGTGTCTACTTGCGCAGGTCGGGGCTTGGTGTCTACTTGCGCTGGTCGGGGCCATAGTGTCTACTTACGCAGGTCGGGCCATGGTGTCTACTTACGCAGGTCGGGGCCATGGTGTCTACTTACGCAGGTCGGGCCATGGTGTCTATTTGTGCAGGTCGGGGCCATGGTGTCTACTTAGGCAGGTCGGGGCCATGGTGTCTACTTCCGCAGAGCGGGGCAATGGTGTCTGATTCCCCAGAGCGGGGCATGGTGTCTACTTCCGCAGAGCGGGGCATGGTGTCTACTTGCGCAGGTCGGGGCTTGGTGTCTACTTGCGCAGGTCGGGGCCATGGTGTCTACTTACGCAGGTCGGGGCCATGGTGTCTACTTGCGCTGAGCGGGGGCCTGGTGTCTACTTGCGCAGGTTGGGGCCGTGGTGTCTACTTGCGCTGAGCGGGGGCCTGGTGTCTACTTGCGCAGGTCGGGGCCGTGGTGTCTACTTGCGCAGATC
>JAOBAT010090827.1:0-17140 GCA_026413305.1 Hydrozoanthus tunicans
ATATTGAAACAGAGAAAATCAATAGTCACTTCAAATTGGCACAGTAAACAGAAAACATGAAAAGTGTTTCAAACATTTATTAGGAGAATTGTGTTACCTTCAGCAAAAAGAGTTTTGATGTTCTCACCACTCGGTACCAAGCGGAACACTCGGAATTACCTCAGCTACACTTTCGAAACTCCTTTATCCTGGTGTCCTGTATACATCTTCGTGATTAAAACTTTCTTACTGTAAGATATAAACCAGTTGATTTTTACAACAATAGTGTTCGATACATCACTATTCGTTACAATCTGGACCCTTTTTAAATTAAATATCTGTTTTACGGAATCTCGGGGCTCTTTCCAACAAATTTCTGGCTTTGATTTGTTTTCGTGGTATCGTTTCAGGTCTTGTTAACTCGTAATATTAGTTACCTCTTTGTTTCAAGCAACAGGGTATCTTTAGAGACGGGTCATCTCGCATCATAAAAGACGCGCGATGAACCGCCCACAAGGCACTCTGCATTTTTAGTGGTTTTCTGGTTTTCTTGCTTACCACTAGTTTATTACAGAATGACGTAGTCGACCAAATTGACGAAGATCGAATCAAAGAGACTAGCTACGATCTCGTGATGTTTACCATGCCCTCACTATCATGTGATAGAGCTAACACTTGGAATCACCTCAGCCTTTACCATTGTGTCCTGTTCATTTTCCTGATTAACTTTCTCGCTGTGAGATATAAACCAGGGTTTCACTAGGGTTTAATGTAAGATATTGTTTGGGTCGTTTAAAAAAATATCGTTTTACGAAATTCCTTATTTCTAGCAAATTTCTGACTTTGGTTTCAAGCTTTGATCGTGGTTTCGTTTTAGATCTTGTTACCACCTAGTATTCGACCAAACTGCAGATGATCAAATCAAACAAATAAACTACGATTTCTTGATGCTTACAATGCTTAAACTATCAATTGGTTCTTATTTTACCTCGGCAATAGAAAACAATCAGCTATTATTAACGGAACGGTTTCTGGAGTCCCTCTTAGGTCTGTCTTGGTCCAAATCTTTTTCTCCTATGGAGCTTTAAGTGATGCTTCTTTTTTTTTTTGCTTTAAGAGACGTAAGCTGTCAGTTCATTTAAAGTGCGAAAGGCATACACTAACTTCGGTTAATCCGCATTGCTATGCTTGTCTTTAAGATATTAATTACGATTATAGGATATCGAGATGCGTTTTGAAACGGGGGCAAAATGCACAATTATTTTAAAATGTTTTGAATATCCCAAGAAATGTTTTTAGCCCCTTTACTTCTACCAAAATCCTAATTGTCAAAACCTGTACTTTCTTCAAAACATCAAAAAGGTAAACAATAGTAAGTAAACACGATTGTAACTCTAGACCTAGAACCGACTCGATGTGAAGTTAAGAAGAAAGACTACTGGCGCCAAAAACAGATAAAATATAAGTGTTTTTTCCGCTTTATGATTGACACTTTATTAACAAACCAATTCAATACACTGGGAATTTGAATGACTGGTGTCAATAAAAGCTCAACAAAATGGGAAGGTGCAATACATTGCAAACAAATGTTTCCGTTGCTAACTATCATAAAAATTGCAAACAAAGCATCCACGATTTATTACTTTTGTCTTCAAGACGGCTGAACTAACCTCCAGCATACCAACGATGCCACCAAAAATGCCAGCAGAGTATCGAGATCAAGATTCTTGAAACTTGGCATCTTCTACTAAACAAGACGAAGACCAAACAGATGACTATTTCCATTAACCAGATGTCCAAATTGCATGATTTAAAGCAGCTCCGATCCGCCAATAACCCTAAAGAACACAATTGTGGATAGAACAGATAAGTTCAATTCGCTAGGGAATTTAGCATACTGATTGGGGATTTAAAACGGGCGCGCCAAGTTAATCAGTTCGTGTCATCAGTCTACAAAACTCGCTGTAGTATGTGCACGATATGAAGAACATGAAACCACAGACAACCAAAAAGTCTCTTACTCAGAACACTGTTGCTTTCTCTGCGTGTTTTTCGTTGAAGAATGTTCACCACGTCCCAAAAGCCTCTACCTACGTTTGGAGTTGCTTCTGCCAATAAAAGGATATATTGGAACTTAACAGGCTTAAGGAACTGAAGAGGGCGCAGTTCAACCTCTAAAATTTGAGCACGAGGATCTTCTTAATGGTTCATGGTCTGACTTGGGGGTTTACCAAGTGCACACAAACAGCTAGGACAGTTTTAATTTGTAGCACTTTTACTCAGGTTATAGCTATACAGTAAATACCCGCATATAAGAACACACCATTTTGGAGGTCAGGCTGATTAGGTTGTTATTTATCGGATGCCGAGTGAAAATGAAAAATCAGCCTCAAGATGTTCTTAATTTGTTCTTAAATTTTGTTTTTCAAAAATGTAACTATGCAAAAAATGTTGCTTGAGATTTAACTAGCATATTTTTAGGAAAAAATTGTGAAATAAATTGTCATTAATATAACAATTAGCCAACATAAAGAAAAAATAACTTTAAGATATAAACAAAAGCCCAAAACATACACAAGACAGCATAAAAGCTAATAGAGCTGAAGTTGACTGACAGCAAGCATACATGTTCAGTAAATTTTTATGCCTTCTCCATTTTATACGAACATTTTATATTTCCAGGCTGGTTTTGTTCTTGGTGCTTTTTTTGCAAAATTTCAACCTGATGTTCTTAATCCATGTGTTCTCCAATGCTGGCGTTTACTGTGTAGTAAGAGAGCGTGCGGCTACTGGTGCTGCTAATAAATATCTGCATATACTAATTATTGGTATTGTTGCTGTCGTTGCTTGTTATTCCACAACAAGTCACTAAAAGATCCCCCGTTACTCCGTTGAGTGGATTTGGCAACAATTGCATAAACACTTTTACCTCTTGACATAAACATTTCCCAGTGCTGTCGCTAACACAGCTACTTTGTCACATTCTAAGCCTTTGCAAGCTGCAGTATTTCTGTTTCTCTATGATGGGAAACATACATGGAGCGCGCCCAGAATTATGTTGTTTTTTTAAAAGAGCCAGGTGTTTTCTTGTATTTGGACATATGCCATCTGAAACATAGTTGCTCACTAAAAAGGTTATTTTGTCACCTCTAGTCCTTATGTCTGAATGTAATTGTAACACAGGGTTCGTACGAGCCCTGGAAATCCTTGAAAACCCTGGAAAATTTTTGAAGCCCTGGAAATTCCTGGAAACCCCTGGAAAAGCCCTGGAAATTTTTCATTAAGCCCTGGAAAATTTCATAGAATTTTCTTGAAAAAACTAGATTTCCCAAATGATGCATTGTTTTTTGTTTCAAGTAACAACTAAGACTTCAAACTTAATTTTTGCATGTCGTTGTTATATTAAGTCCAATAAATACAAATTTTCATGACATTGATTACTAAAACGTTGTTTAAACAGGTGATTTTGAACGTTAATATTTTCATTCTGGAATTAAAAAGTCCTGGAAAAGCCCTGGAAAAAATAAAAGTATAGCCCTGGAAAACCCTGGATTTTTTAAGTTCTGAAGTGTACGAACCCTGAGTAACATATTACTGGGTACGTTTCACATTACAGCGTTCTGTTTGCAATCTAACCAGGATGGCTGAAAGTCAATACTTGTGTTAGTTACCTGCAAAACATTGAAAACATTAGCTTAATATGTCCGAACTAAGTACCGTTGAACTAGTTACATTTATTTAAAATGTAAAACTAGTTGCCTCTTCAATTCTTTTCAGATCTAGTTTCTTTGGTCACAACAAAAGAGAAAGTACGGCCATCTCTCTTTGTTTGGAAAATAAAGTTTGTAACTGAAAAACTGAAAATTATGAGAGTGCACGGAAACACGGACAATTGATATAAACTAACAGCAACTTAATCATTACTGTGTCAAAAAACCATTCTTGTCCCTCAGTTTTTCCGCGGAGACGATTTCCAGTGACCATATAAACTGCGAAGTATTTCTTATTCATTTAGTTGAAATAGAAGCTTTAAAAAAAGCTATCGAGACCAAGCCTCAGCTTGTTCTTAAGTTGTTCTTAAATTTTGGCCAATCTGAGCCATGTCAGCGAACAAATACTTTACTACTATTATCATCACTTACAGCATGATATTTTGACTCGCAGTTCTCATGGTTTCGATTCAGCGGGCTAAAAATCTCCACATTAGCCCGTAAAACTCGCCACAATGCCCGAAGAAAATGATTCCATTATTTACAAGAATGCGAATAATGAAATAAGTTTTGTGATTTTCGTACCAATCGAATAGTATAGATATAAAAAAGTGAAAGGGATTGTTCATTGTGAAAAACGATACTTATTCGATTGCTTCACTTTTTTTGGTAATAACTAAATCAACACGACGTTTCAACTGCTACCGCTAGTTTTCCATCGTCTGACAAGACCAGCAGTAGCAGTCGTGTTCATTTAGTTATCTATCATTTAGTTATCAGATATCATTGTAGTATATAGGTATATACGTATTTCTAGACTGAGTGATTTTAGAAAGGTCTATGAAATGTTCTTGTGCTACAAAATGCACAGTTCTTAATAAGGCACTGATATTTTGTGTTTTTGTTAACTGACAAACTTTACGGCGGATCTATATCTTTGAGAGCGAGCTTATTGTTGATCTTTTTAGTATAGAAACAAGGAACTCTCGACTGTACCTGTTCTGTTGTAAACCACGGCTTAGTAAGCGGCTATAGGGTAATTGCGGAGAAGTTAGGAGAAACACTCACCTAGTTGTGATTACAACCACGCCGTGGTCAAACTCAAAGTTTCTTCCGGCGACGCACCACAGCAATCTCTGGGCATTGCATTCAAGAAGCAAGCCTCAAAAACTAGCACACCTGTCATTCAAGCAAACAACTGGCTTATTGTGTGATTCTTTCCAGTGGTCACAGCAGTCTTTTCACGAATTCGACTGCTTACGAAACACAGAGCCTGATTTTCCAGCTACAAGCCTCAAGTAGTTTGTTTTCTCATTTTCTTGTATACAATAGGCAGTGTTTCTTCAGACACACGTACAGTTCACGAAACCGGCCCAAGTTCACGAAACAATTGTCTTTCTTAGCCTATTTTTGCTTGGAAATCTTCAAACACTCACGTTAAACTTGAACTCGCAATTTTTTCCAGTTAAATGTGAGATGCGATCGTTTGCGAGCTTTGATGGCTCTGCATTTGATAACTTTCGTCTTCTTCCTTTACATCATTCTAACAAGGATTCTCATTGGCTTCAGTTATTTTTGGCCTGCTTTACAAAGGTGCAGATGATAATAGTAATAGTAAACACGTATAACCACAGACTACTAAAATATGCGTTCGATTTACGTTAACTTTATGTAATATTGTATACAATTTGACCTGCAATATGTATCTAATAATTATAGAGTTTGATATTTACTTTAGGAGTGAGGCTTAGGATCGGAGACTTTGAATGTTGTATGATACAGTTTTTTGCTGCTGTCACACAAGACCGCACTGTCTGACAAAACAATTGGCCTTGACACTGATTTCGTCAACAAGCTTTCTCTCAGAACCTAAACAGTTGCAACGCAACATGGACTGCTACATTTCCACGTGCCAAGTAGGAATTACATTCGCTGGAGGATGAAGCGAAGATCGACAGGCAAAATCCTCCTTAAAACTCGCCATAGAGTTTGACACGAAATATTAAGTTCATTAATGTGTCACTGTAAAACATACTACAATTTAATTCTATGACTCATATTTCTACATAACAGTACCGAAACAAACAGTGAGCACCAAGCCACACGGTCGGACGACACCGAGGCATTTCGGGATACACAGCTAAACAGGCAAGACAAAATATACTGATTAATCATACCATTTGCACCACTCCTCAAAATTGATCCTCATCGACTTATTTTGGCATGCGTTAACGAGAGTAGAGAAGATGATAGTAGTGGTAGTATAAATGAACTTGATCTGATGATATATATCAACTTGACGATTGGTCATGCGATCACACCATCTCGGTTCGCCAGTTTGGAAACTTAAAACTTGTTTTGAAAACTATGCGAGTGCGCGGGAAAATTCCGCAAAAGCATTGAAAACTTTCATTTGAATTCTTTATTTAAGCAAATAATTTATCAGCGGCTCGTGTTTTTCTAAACACATCGTTCATACGCTAACTGGTATTTTCGGTGTGTTTTACAACGAACAGGGCACAGTCAAGGCTTCTTATATGTTTACTAGTAAACTGCACAGAGGCAAGGCTGGTGCACGAAAAAGTGTAGGGCCCAGGGAACTCCAGCCGCAGGCGAGTATTTTTTTTTTTTCTTTACTTCACAAATACTCAACAGATAACAGCCGGGGTTTCTTTATTCGTTTTTTTACCAACATGCAGCTCCCTCTAAACGCCAACGAGAAAGACAAAAACTTAAAATTTAAAACGAAAGGTTAATGCTATTTGGAAGCAGACGTATGTTAACAAGATACGGTTTAATCCTAATTTTTGAACCCACGGACTTTTTTAAACACTATATTTTTCATTAACAAAAAGGAATTCGGTTACTTCCAGCTTTGTTTCGCTCAGCCGCAGAAAAATTCAAAAATGGGATTACTTCCTTTACTTTCAAATACTGTTAAAATACCAGTTGTTTCTATCTAGCACTATTTGGTATACATAAAAGATCGCACTAAAATGTTTGACGAATCTCATCTTGTATGAATGTAATTACGCGAGACCCGGTCGAGATTGTTTCTCTTTCCACTCGGCTACTTAGCCCGAAGGCTGTTCGTTGGCAATAGAAGAAAGTAGGCTAAAATAAGCCAATGAAAACCTTTGTTAGAATGGTGTAAAACGATATTGGTTTAAGACGGCGAAGGATACTGCATGCATGCGTTGTTGCGTATAATGTCTGACAGGAGTCAGTGAAACTAAATAGCAAAGTTGAGAGGGTAAACTTTGCAGTTTAAGTGAAGAAGCTAACCTTTCAAACGTCGGCCCTTCGTCAGGGCATGTTGGTCGAATTAAATGGTCGAAATTGAAGCTAGTGTGACGCAATATGAAAACGAAGATCGTGAAAACAGAAAAAGGTCAAGCGACTTAGCCATAGTGTCAATGATGAAAACGCCTGCCATTTATGAAAATCTAACCAAAGGGAGTCTTCAAGCCATACAGAAGCATAAATTCAAGTTATAAAGATCGAACCAATAAGTTATGGATCGACAGTTAATGGTTGAGCTCACAAAGGTTGCCCCAGACGAAATCCACATCTAGGATCTCCTACGCATGTGGAGGATTTTATGTGGACCGACCTTATCTTGAACTGTGTCGTCTGTTGATAATTTCACGTTCATACGATCATGCTTTGCGGTAATTTACTATTTTTTTTCTTTTAAAGCCATTCCGTCTTAATGTTTTGATGATATTGCATAGATATGCTTTTACCCTTTGTTATTTCAATACACGCTTTTTTAATAAGGACCAGTAAGTTTGGCCGAGGCTCATTGTTCTTAATTTTTTGGCGATTTGAGTCCAAAAAGTTCTTAATTTGTTCTTATTTCTATGTGTAGTTTGAATCGAAAAATAACTTAGTCTAAGGTACTGCAATACATTTATTTGAAAACGGATTGCTCGGCGGGTGTATGCTAAGGTACTGCAATACATGTATTTGAAAACGGATTGCTTGGCGGGTGTATTCTTGATCACTTCATCCCCTGACTCATTTTCCCCCGACAATTTCCAGTGACTATCCCAGGATTGGTTTCTTATTCAAACTCTTACCTCAGTGTTTAATTTGAAGCAATGATAATGATTAAAAGAAACAGAAAAAATTGCGAATCTTTTTCGTAAAGCTAAAAAAAATTGCTCAATCGAGCCCCGAGCCTCAGGTTGTTGTTTGGTCTATCTGAGCCTCGCTGTTCTTATAAAATTGTTCTTGTAAGAAAAAGCGTGTATATTAATACAATATTATTCTAACTTCTTTGTAATATTATTTTTGTTGCTATTACGACTTTTTTTACTTATACCTTACTTATATCACAACATGCCTTCGTATTTACAATCATTTATTACTCAGTATGTCGTTTCATTCGAGTATATGATCCATTCACAAGACTTTAACATTAAGTTATACTTAAAAAATGTATGTCTGAAACATAATCATTGATCAATTTCAAAATAGGTATTTCGTTTGTGAAGGAAACAAAAATAAAATAATGCTATTATTGCCTATTGGTGTGATTTGATATAAAGCAACAAAACAGTAAATGAATTTGGCACTGAAGTTAATCATCTCATGCATGCACGAAATTAATAGAGAAGTTAAACAGAAATCGATACTTGCTAGGTGACTCTAATATTTTAACTTGCTCAATACAGAATCTCATAAGTAAATTTGTAGATAACTTGTATCCACTTATAAGAACGATGATTCCACACAACTCGATCTAAGAGCTCATCTCAACCAACAGCAGAGGACTCATTAGAGAAATGATGAAAGTTCAGGAGGAGACTATAAAAACTTTCTTTACATCTTTCATAGAAGCAGCAAATACTAGAATTGGCATGCAGCGTAATTAAAGAGGTAGAAGCTCTCAAAACCAGTCTTGAATTTACTCAAGCAGAGTTTAAAACAATCACGGACTTGCTAACCCAGTTTAATGCTTGGGAGCGTCTAAGCCCTTGTCGATAATGTAGATGACCTAGAGAATATAGATTCAGGCGTAACAACTTTTTATCGAGGAAATTGATGAAGATAAATTTTAATTCTAGGCGAGAAACTTGGGAGCAAGCTGAAGAGAAACTTAAAGACGTCATCTCAAACAACTTACTACTTAGAAATCAACGACGAACTTCCCATTGAAAGAGCTCACAGAGTGGGAAAGTATAGTGATTAGTGGCTAAATTTCTCAGCTACAAGGACCGCGAGAAAGTTCTCAAACAAGAAAAAAACTAAAGGACTCGAAGATATTGCAGTAATCAGGGAGGACGTCTCTGACAAAGTGAAAGCTAAGCAAAAGGAAATGATTTCTAAAATGTTGGATGCCAGAAGAAACGGAAAGGTAGCATAAATTAGTTATCCATGATAACCACCGTCATGATTACCAGATCCAGTTCCCCACGGAAATCCGACATTTGTCGTTGTTCGAATGGCGGCTAATCAGGACCTACGTAGGATGCACCCTATGGGATATAGAATGCCTTACCAGCAACCTATGGCTATGGGATTCAGAATGCCTTATCAACAAGAAAACGTCGCAGATATTACGCAATTCAGAGATAATCATCACGAAGAACAAGATGACGAACAAGATATTGCACAAGACGAAGTTGAACAAGATGGCAAACAAAATCAAGGCTAACTTCATTTTGATAAGTATATGTTAATTTATCCGTGAACTTGCCGACTTATGAACGATATAAACGAATTTCTATTACTTTCATTAAGTTATAACTTGTACTGACTAGCATAACGAACTGTGTAGATAGAAGTTTAAGCTTACTACACCATAATGAATGATTTACTGAATTTGCCTATCGTCCACTTTCTTTCAAACTAGCTTTATTTGAATTGAGATACGGCAATATTAATTTCAACATTGACCGTCTTGAATCGTTACAATTCAATCCCTTCTTACGTTAAGATACTTTAGCTTTAGCAAATGATACTGATCTAGATCCTGATCAACAATCTTTCAATCCACTAAACAGTAAATATTATATTCCTGAACAGTTTAATGATATTAAAAATAAAAACTATAACAACAATATCCGACGTTTCGGAGTCGAACATGGCTCCATTATCAAGGTTAAACTTTAATGGACAATTCGCAGTTTAAATATAACGGGTGTTAGGTCAAAACAAAAAACTCAAAATCTAAACTAACTGTACTAAGAAAATCAGTCATATTAGGTAAATTCTTATTTATACTTTGAATATTATGATGTATTATGGAGAAGCAAGATGTACTAGAAATAGCAATATTATCATTAAACTTTAACTAAGATCGATTTAGAAAATGTACTAAGAATAAAAACTAACAACAATATCCGACGTTTCGGAGTCGAAGATGACTCCATTATCAAGGTTAAACTTTAATAGACAATTCGCAGTTTAAATATAACTGGTGTTAGGTCAAAACAAAAAACTTTTGCATAAACGTAAATTGATTTTAAAATTATAGTTGACACTAAGATATTTACAATTTTTTAGTGCTAGAATACAAAAAGCATGAGGTCAAACAAAAACTTTAGCATGAATGGAATCAGACTGCTTATTTAGTGATGGTTGATGCTCATGTATCAAAAGCATCTCATGAATGAGACAGTCAAATTTTGATTTGCATTTCTTTAGGATCACAAAATGTGCTTTAAGTTCAGGTTTGTCCAGGTCGTGTTTCATCTTTATGTGTCTACCAACCAAAGATGATAGAGATTTGTGTTCCTCTATATGCTGATACAAATGCCTTGTTGTATAACCAATGTAGTCCATATAGTCAATTCATATTTATGCAAAAGTTGTTTGTTTTGATCTAATGCCCATTATATTTAAATGGCGAATTATCCATTAAAGTTTAACCTTGATAATGGAGTAATCTTCGACTCCGAAACGTCAGATATTGTTGTTAGTTTTTATTCTTAATACATTTTCTAAATTGATCTTAGTTAAAGTTTAATGATAATATTGCTATTTCTAGTACATCTTGCTTCTCCATAATACATCATAATATTCAAAGTATAAATAAGAATTTACCTAATATGACTGATTTTCTTAGTACAGTTAGTTTAGATTTTGATATTATTGGCTTAACTGAAACTTGGCTCAAAAATAATCAAAATATTCAACCCATTGAAAACTATTTTTTTATTCATTATCCCCGCAATGATAAAACAGCCGGGGGGAGAGCTTTACTTCTAAAAGACTATATTAATTTTAAATCGAGACCAGATCTTGAGTTGAATAATTATGTCATGGAAACATTATTTATTGAACTACTGAAACCTAATAAACCCAATGTCCATATTGGAATCATTTATAGGCCACCAAATGCTGATGTTGACTTATTTATTTCCAAACTAAATGAGATCTTGACAAAAATATCTAGAGAAAAAAAAAACTTGTTATTTACTTGGGTATTTCAATCTAGATCTTTAAAATATCATGAACACAATTACACAAACGACTTTCTTGATACTGTTTTCTCACATTGTCTCATGCCATTGATTAATCAACCTACCAGGTGAGATCACATCCCTCTTAGCTACTCTCATTGATAACGTTTTTGTCAATAATCCATCTGTCATTCAACAATTAACAAGTGGTATACCTTTTTCTGATGTTTCAGATCATCTTCCATCTTTACTGTTCACCTTGATAAACCTCTAATGAACAAAGATAAAGATAATGTTAAATTAACAAGACATGTTATTAATCCTAGAACACAATCCAATTTTCTGACACAATTAAATAATTGTAACTGGAATGATGTTAACCAATCTAGTAATCCAAATATAGCTTTTGACAATTTCTTGCACAAGTATAACAATATATACAACTCAAGTTTTCCATTTAAAGAAATAACTAGAAAACAATCTAAATTAATCAGTAAACCATGGATTTCTAAAGGACTTCTTACTTCAATACAGAATAAGTCTAACCTTCATAAAAACTTTCTCCACAATCCAAGTGAGATTAACAATCATCAATATAAACAGTACAAAAATAAATTAAACTACCTACTGAAAATAGCCAAAAAAATATATTATGACTTCAAGCTTGAAGGGACTAAGGGCAACCTCAAGAAAACTTGGAAATTGCTTAATCAGATAATTAGTAGGAAAGGAACGAAAACTACAGTAAGCTGCCTTCAATTTTTATTGATGGAAATAGAGAAATTTGTAATCCTAATGATATTGCAAACAAGTTTTGTAACTTCTTTACCAATACAGGGTTAAGTCTTGCAAATCAATTACCATCTACTAATATTTCACCTAACAGTTTTCTCACAAATAGAGTATTGCAATCTATTTTCCTCAAACCAGTCACAGAAGAGGAAATTATAGAAATTTCTAGACACTTTAAATCATCAATCACTTGAAAAGTTTGTTGATTTCCTAGACAAACACAATGTATTCTATGGTTTCAGACAAAACTACTCCACCAGTATGGCTATGATAAAACTTGTACATCAAATTTCTAATGCAATCGACAACAAAGAAACATCTGCTGGTATTTTTCTTGATTTGTCAAAAGCCTTTGATACTGTTAATCATGCTATTCTTTTAAGTGAATTAGAAAATTATGGAATATGAGGCATTGCTCTTGATTGGATAAAGAATTATCTTTATAATTGCAAACAATATGTTTCAATACAATGAAGTATGCTCAGATTTAAACATTATAAAATGTGAAACCCCCCAGGGAAGTATTCTTGGACCACTGTTATTCATATTGTACATTAATGACATTTCTAGTTCTTCTAACTGTTAAAATTTGTATTATTTGCTGATGATACTAACATCTTCTACTCTTGTTGCAACCTTGATTCTTTAAATACTACCTTGAACATAGAACTTGAAAAGGTAACACAGTGGCTTATAGCCAATAAACTACCAATAAACTTAAAAAAATATATATGTTTTTTTTAGGACAAGACAAAAAAAGAATACATAATATAAACCTCATGATAAAAATTAGTAATGAAGAAGTTGAATGTAAGCGTAGCATAAAATTTCTAGGGGTAGTGATTGATCATCATCTCTCTTAGAAAGATCATATTGACATTGCTGGTTGTAAAATATCTAGAACTATAAGAATTATTTCTAAAACAAATTATTTTATCTCTGAAACATCACTCTTACAGCTACATCACTCATTGGTTTATCCTTACCTATACTAGGGTAACATTGTTTGGGGCTCTGCTTAGAAAACCAACCTCAAAAGATTGAATGTGTTGCAAAAATGAATAATTCACATCATCACTAAATCACCATTTGATGCTCATACTACACCACTTTTTCAAAAATACCATTCATTAACACTTGAAAAAATACATTTATATCAAATAGGTTTATTTATGTTTTCAATTCACTCAAATCCTATTCCAGACACATTTCAAACTAAGTTTAGTGAAATTTTTAAACTCGTCATTACGCTACCAGACAAGCAAATGATTATAAAGTCTACTTTAGTAGGACTATAGTAAATATACTAAAATTCTCTATTGTCTCATCTGGTCCAAGATTATGGATAAAAAAACATTTAATTAATTCACACAATACAGAGTCCAATCACTGATTAGATGCTTCACTCTGCTCTGGTTCAGTTTCTTGAAATAGATCTGAGTGTTTTAAAAAATGTTATTAATTTAATTAGTTGAGGCAGTATTAAAGTATAAGCCTGTGGCTTCTTTTAATTACTGCCTCACCACTACAGATACAATCTATATGTTGATGAATGTCAAATGGGCATAACAATTTTACTGGTGTATATCTCTATTGTTACATATATACAACTTATAATATGTATCTGTGTTGGAAATTTGAAATAAAGATTGATTGATTGAAAATGTATGAAATCACCAAAATGTGATATAAAATTGCATTGTTTGTGCTGAAATTACAGAACACTTGCCAGCTGTTTTTATGCTCAGAAATCAGATTCTGAGACAAGAAAAAAAACTCAGTTACTTTGTATCAAAAATGTATCAACAATAATGGCTTTTATTTTTCAGTTTCCAAAGTTATCTATGATTATGGCAGTTTCTCATACTCACTCTTTCAGACATCTAATATCATAATTTCCAATACAATTCTAAAAAAGAAAATTCATTTGTAAAACCTTGATAAGAATAACTAGGCTTTCAAAAATATAGAAAAAGAAAAAATTGAAAACGAAAATCATGTGACGGCTCGTAGAGTAGCGTCCGTTGAGAATTTTCAAGAAACAACTGAGGTAAAATCTATTTGTGGTCATGGATATCGTTTGATGGCGTTACTTCTGATCACGTTGCCATAACGCAGCGCACAGTTGGAAATGATTAGTTGAAAGAACGGACAATTCTGCAGAAAATCATGCATGTAAGTACATATTCAGATCTTTAAAATGCTTCGTTAGCGGTAGGTCTCAAAGCATTAAAATTCGTTCGTGGCTTCGCCAACATCTACCGGTTTGTAACTAGCATTTAACGCCAATTCGGTGAAAATAACGGTAGCTACTTAGCTACAGCATTTGTCGAGAATAGTAAAGGACAATCGGACGTAATTCGGTGAAAATAACGGTCACTAATCTTTATAATACTAGCTGCTACACTATCAATCATTAACTATATACTGGTATTATCCTAGCGCCCGTGAATCGGCTGCTCTAACCACAGGAAAGATATCTCTTAAATCTAATTGTTTACTCGAGAACAGCGTAGTTGCTGTCGCGTGTGAGAGTTTCTCCATACTTTTCAAGTATTCGACAGCTGAACAGTTTTTGGTTTGTTTATTTATACAAAGAAATGAAGTAATTCTCCGCGCTTTTCGCGTAACTTTGGGAGATATCTGTACTTAGCTTGTCGTAACGACACGTCAAAATAAGCCAACGAGAACCCTTGTTAAGTTGATGAAAATTGTTTGATTGGTTACGGACGATCGAAAGTTCAAGAATCGAAGTTCACATACGAATAGTGTAGTAAACAGCATAGAAAGACCAAAGTTTAATGACTTCCGGTCAAAGTTATGGCTCGTGGAAGCTTCAGGCTTGCTGTTTTGTATTCGTGAATGCATTCGGAACAGAAATTCGCACGATAGATTGCTCGAAGTCACAACGTCAGAAAAATCGATTGTTGTGAATGCCGTGTACACCGAAAAGGACATCTTGCGCAGAGATCGCCATGGATGGAGTTTGAGCGTGTGATAACAGTCGCTTGTAAGTGTTTTTCCAAACCTCACGATGCAAGTACAATACTCTAGTTGGTCTTTTAGCTGCTTCCTGAGCGGTTTATTACAGCAGAGCAAATTACAGTCGAGGCTTCTTTCTACGTTAATAACAGGTGTTTGTGCGTGGGAATAAACGCGCTCTGGCTGGTTCCCTCTTCCTTTCTGCCTGGTTTGTATGTACTATCGAAAGCGATTTATTCATGCTCATGTTAGCCAAGCTAGGAATCTATACTTTTCATGTAAGAACTAGCTAAGCAGAGATTATAAAAGAGAAATAGAAGTTGCTTGCCTGGTACAAGGAGTAGATTGACTGTTTAGAAAAAAATGTAATTCTACTATGATGTGCAACTGCGGTGCATGTGCGTGCATGTGCGTTGGAAGCGAAAAAATATTGGGGAAATGTAGTTCGTTTTTAAAGTCTGAAATTGCTGTTGTCAATAAGGAAACTCATATTGGGAGGGGGGGGGAGAGGGGACAGACATTGGGAATGACAACAAATTTTTAAGGTTGCTTCTGTTTCAACTAAAAATTGTTTTTTGTAAGCTTGGTAAGCTCACCTTAATTAAATTGCGTGAGGTGATTAAAGCTGACATAATACATGACACACCAACAATGAGAGCAGTGGAAACTAATAAGAAAAGTAATGAAAATCCTTGTTTTAAAACAAAGGCCTGTTTGCTTTAGTGAGCTGGTTTTGTTGTCCTTGTTGCCTCTTCATTCTGATATAAAAGTGAATGAGTGTCCAAATAATGAAACACAAAAATCAACTCTTAACGTGCTTAACCTTTTGTTGTCTGAGCAAATCTGTTTGAAATCTGGTCATAAAGTCTGCTAAAACAGTAATATAATCTTTGCCTGCCTTTTGAATTCATTGCCTTTGTCTTGTACCAGGCCCAAAGCACCAACTGAGGCAGCCAGGAAATGAATCTAGCATCAACAAATGGCTTGCGTTTCAACTACACCTCACTTATTAATTATGAATTTTACTTAAACTTTTTGCATAGCATATATATTTATTATTAACCACTAGCTGTTTGTTGATTCAAGATTTGTTTCAAGGCTCCCACATCAGTTGGCGTAATCTGTGCCTGGAATAAGACTAAACCATTGAGTTTGAAAGAAACCACTGGTATAAGAACCGTAGAGAGGTTTTTATAGCATGATATCACCAAAATTGTGTGATCAAAAGGAATTAAGCATGTTGGGAGTTGGTTTTTGGTGTTTCATGATTTGGAAATTTAATCGGAATTCTTACATCAGAAGTGAATACTATCAGGGGTGTAGTAGGGGCATATCTCCCTTGCATTATGGATGGGAATAAAAGAGATAAGGAATACTTTAACATATATTTGTTATGAGTGTATACAGAACTTTGAAAACTAAGATTGATTATGTACCCCACAAGCAGGATTTCTTTTTTGTTATTGTTATTTTTTTTAAGAGGGGGTAAAATGTTATATAGTGCAAGTTATACACTGAAAGTAAATACTACCTTGCAAGGGCATTTTAAACCCCCCTAGCCTGCTTATATTGTGTAAAAATGCATGTGTGGGTATGTGAATATTCAGTCAGTGATAAAGGCCAGGAATAAAAAGTTGTTTGAATAATTGTGCTGTTTCAACTCTAACACATAACACACTTTACTCACATATATCAGAATGAAGAAGCATCAGGACAAGATAACAGGCTTGCTAATGCTAACAGGCACATAATTTAATAGTCAAAACTCTTAAAATGTTTCATAAAGTTACTGTGCATGTGCTCCCAGTGGCAGTATTAAACAAAACTACAACAAAATTTTGACTGTTTGCACAAAGTAAGGGTTGATAAAAAGTCTTTTGAATTAATTAAAGACAAAGTTATTTCGATCAATTCAAAAAAGAATTTTTGTTTCTGTAATATAACAAGCAGTTAGGTTTTAGGAACACATATTGGAATAAAACAGAGTGCCGTTCATGTCAAGAAAACTCAAAATGATATCTCAAGTGGAAAAACTCAATTTGAACAGAAAAGAAATACTGATTTAACTCTTTCAATTCTAAATATATACATCCATCAAGGTGTTGTAATATAACAAGCAGTTAGGTTTTAGGAACACATATTGGAATAAGACAGAGTGCTGTTCATGTCAAGAAAACTCAAAATGATATCAAGTGGAAAAACTCAATTTGAACAGAAAAGAAATACTGATTTAACTCTTTCAATTCTAAATATATACATCCATCA
>JAOBAT010090838.1:0-17601 GCA_026413305.1 Hydrozoanthus tunicans
TGTCTCTTCTACTAACTGAGGGCAACTCTTGGGAAATAGTTGTGAGCCGTGTAGAGCGGACTGTCTAAGACCCTCAAAACCAGAGTCATCTGTAAACTATTGTTAAGCGCTTTGTGCATGTACCTATGGAAAGGCGCTATATAAATGCTAATTATCATTGCTTTTCGCTCGCGTACAACGTCCTTCGCGTCGCTGCGTCTTCTAAAATTGCAAACAAATGCCCAATGCTCAAGTTATCGTTTTGCAAGGCAAGGATCATATGTTTACAATCCTGCAAATACTCGACGACGGATATTTGCCTAGCGAGACTTAATGCTAAATACTCAAACTTAGTTTAGCTCTAAGCTAATGTCTTGGGTAGGGAGGGGGGGTGTTGAGGTGTGGCAGGTTTACAGCCGCCTCAGAAGGTGGTGCGCCCTGATGTTAGATATGCAGAAGACGGCAATATTAGTACGTAAAATACATGCTAGATGCTGTAAGCAATAAGTCTAAATCGACGAAAATTTTAAAAACTTGTTACAATTTAGGACTTTTTCACTGATCATCACTTCTTCAAGAGTTTATCTGTTTTCAATTTTTATACACAAGTTGTGAACCAGAACACATGTTTGCTTTTGTTGTATGAAGAACTAAAGATTGTAGGAATCTAATGTAACGTAGCTGTTGTAAAATGTTACTATCGCATTTCAACAGAGACAAGCACTGGTTGCTGTGTAGACATACTCCTGTACGTCTGTATACAGTTTTCCATGACAAGTGGTTTAAACCCGTTTCAAATGCCGTGCCAAAGCCGTGCTAAACTTGCCTGAACCTTTTGCACGGCGTTTCACACCGAGCCGCGCCATAATCGGGTGGCACAACAAACTAACCCGTGCTGCACGAGCTTAACTCGTGCTTGACGACGTGCTTAACTCGTGCCAGAATCGAGCCGATAGCTCAGCACACTGACTGCACGGGCGATTGAAACGCGCCTTAAATTTGATGGGGCGGGTGTGCGAATTGAATATCAGTGTTCTGATTCATACATATTGTTTTCCGAGTGCTAGGTCTGTACGTCAAGTAAAGGACCCCGAGGAAAAAGCCGAGGCGCTTTAACTTATGTTAAAGTATAAATCATTTGTTTTTATTTTTACACTTTCAGAGAAAAGATAACGCTTTTTGGTGAAGCAGTCCGTACGGCAGCTCAAAGGTCTCCGATTGGTCAAATACAGGGCGTGACTTACTAGCTTCACAGACCATAAGTTGGCCAATCATAGCGCGTAATTAACCCAGCTCGCGGACCTAAAACTGACCAATCATAGCGCTTGATTTGCTCAGCTCACAACCTCAAAACGGCGGCCGACCATAGCGCGTGACTTACTAAGCTCACGGACCTCAAATTGACCAATCATAGCGCATTATTTACTCGGCTTACGGACCTCAAACGGGCCAATCAAAGCGCGTCGTGATTTACTCAGCTAACGAACATCAAACTGACCTATTATAGCACGTGATTTATTCAGCTTACAAGCTTTCAAGCACGCCCAGGTGAAAAAGTAGGAGAAAAGTAGGACCGAAATTCTTTTAAAAATAGGACAAAAGAAGGATTTCGAGGGGAAAAGTAGGAGAAAAGTAGGACAACTGAGAGCGTTGAAGGACTAAGAATGCAGCCTTTGGTACAGATCTTTGAAGAAGTACTGATGAACTGCTTCTAGTCTGCCTGTGACTCGTTTCACTGCTGGTATGAATGTGAGCCATCTGGACTGGACATGCCAGGTGAACATTTGTTTGTCAAGAAATCTTCCTTGCGACATGTGGTCCAGGTTTTAACCCTGAACACATGCAAGGCTTACTCCCTATTCCTGCATGATAGAACCTTGCACAATTTGTTGAAACTGCAGCATATAAAAAGTAGGAAATAGTAGGAGTTTCAAGACAAAAGTAGGAATACTAGAAGGGTCAAAAATTAGGAAATAGTAGGAAAAGTAGGATCACTCGAAAGCCTGAGCTTACGGTCCCCACATTGACCAATAATAGCACGTGATTTACTAAGCTTACGGACTTCGCGCTAAGATTGGTAAGTCACATAGCGGACACAATCAGATTACAGCACTCTTCAGATATCCCACTAAACACGAGCTCTGGTTCAACAAGTCCTGAATACGCATCCACAGTTCCGAATGGCGCTCCTTTAGACGGGCTACTGCTGAGGCCAACTCGGGATTGTTCGCTATTAAGCCACCGTGTACCTGGAAGGACAACTCACTCTTAGAATACAGAGGGCTAAAACACCGCCTACATCATAAACAACAATAACCAAGGACTTACAGCACTTTAAAAGTTTTTGAAATCTTTGACTCCAGGACTCACGGAAAAGCGGAAACAAGACTCGAGGACCCCTTCAAGCCATGCCACCCGGGTACGCATACGGTATAAAGTCCCTATCAAGCTTAATTTTTTTACTTTTTGGTTTTAAACTATTGTCATCTGTGAACTCAAAATTCAAATAACCAAAGAAAATGTCCACGCGTAAGTATGCTTTTTAATCAAAAAAAGATTTGAGTAAAAATTTTGACCCGTGACGTAGCATCAGTGAGTTACGTGGTTTTGTTTAAAAAAATTCATTTCTGTTAAAAAATGTCATAAAATTTTCATTTCAAACAATTTCAAAGCAATAACTCATCGATTAAAGTTATAATATTGTGACTATTGTAGCCAGAATCCAACGTTTTGAGGTAAAAAAGATTTTCTCTGCTTCATGCCCTTTGCTAGGTCATATGCCTCTTGCTACGTCATCATTGCACGCTCAAAGTCTAAAAAATGTAACAGGAACGGCGAGACAAGGTTTTGTTTTCTAAAATTACTATTATTAAAGGGTTCTACTTTTCATCTTGAACTTAAAAAAATAAGCTTGATAAGGGCTTTAACGGTTTAACGTTTCTTTCAGAGAAAATGAAAAAGTCTACTCGTTTTCAGATATCAGCGCAAAGGCAGCCTCACTAGCTGGGCTAACCAGGCGGCAGTTATTGCCTTATAAGAACCACTAATACTACCACAGAACTGGCACTACCATTGCAACAGCCACAGCACTACTATTAGCATTGCTGATACGTTAAACAAGATACCACGACCACCTATTGCTGCATCTAACACTACTACGACTGTACTACTACAGTATTATGTATTACTATATGTTTCGGCTAGCACTGGCACTGAGGTAGCCGCTACACGCTTTTTTTTATATAAAAACCAGGAATTTTGGTCGAGACTCATTATTCTTAACTTTTTGGCAATTTAAGCCTCAAATTGTTCTTAAATAACTTATTTCTATGTGTGTCTAAATCGAAGCAAAACAAAGCCAAAAGTGTTGCGTTGTTTATGATCGTATTGGAAAACGAATTAGGTCAATTTATCTTTGCGAATTTATCGTGGATTCGTCGACATTTTCCCCGAGACGATTTCCAGTGATTATAAACTGCGAAGCATTTCTTGTTTAATCTTTAATGTTCAGTTAAAGATCGAAGTTCAGTCAGTTTTCAAAAAAAAAAATTAGCTATCGAGCCCGAGCCTCAGCTCGTTCTTAAATTTTGGCTAATCTAAGCCTCGTTGTTCTTACAAAAAAAGCGTGTATACTAATCAAAACAGTCAATACCAGTTTTACCGCTATAATGATAACAATTTAACAGTGCTTATGGCAGCATTAACATAATAACCCGAGTATCGACTGCAACCTGCCCTTTCTGAAAACTATTTCACCCTACACGAATGGTAGTAATCAATTTGGGAGCCCTGTCGTCTACCTTAAGAAACAAAGCCATATATGCTTCAGTCACTTCAAAATCTCGTCTGGTGGCCAACTGTGACTCTAAAAACTCCATAAACTGCTGCATTAGCAGCAAATCCCCTCCGAGGTCTGGTGACAGTGAACGAATTGCAGCATCAATAGCTGAGGGACCCATTGACTGAATCAGCTGCATAAAAGAATCATCTGCAAAGAAATGAAGTAATTACGGAAGGATCAGTCAATGTTTCTTGAAGTGACTGCTCCGAGCTAAGAAACCTAAGATTATGTATGATTCTCGAGATATCAACTTTATTGTTTTTAAAGTCCCTATCAAGCTTATTTTTTTACTTTTTGGATTAAAACTGTTGCCATCTGTGAACCCAAAATTCGAATAACCAAGAAAACTTCCACGTCAAAGTTTGCTTTTTAACCAAAAAAAAAATTGGAATTTAAATTTTGACCGAGCAGGCCGGGGACTGGTTACCTGTGACGTAGCAGCAGTGAGTTATGTAGTTTTTGTTTAAAAAATTTCATTTCTCCTAAAAGTGTCTTAAAATTTTTATTTCAAACAATTTAAAGGGAATAATTCATTGATTAAAATTATAAAAATGTGGCTACTGTAGCCAGAATTTAATTTTTTGAGATAAATTACCTTTTTTTCTAAGTGGCCAACTGGCGAAAAAAGGCAAAAGTTTTATAGCCATAGCTCAAGTCTTAGTAGCCATAAGAAGTTTCAACCAGTAATCCGAACTACGTCCCCATCAGAAGCTATGTGCGCAAGAATAACTATATTCAGGGTTCGTACACCTTCAGAACTTAAAAAATTCAGGGTTTTCCAGGGCTATACTTTTATTTTTTCCAGGGCTTTTACAGGACTTTTTAATTCCAGAATGAAAATATTAACGTTCAAATCAATGTCATGAAAATTTGTATTTATTGGACTTAATATAACAACGACATGCAAAAATTAAGTTTCAAGTCTTAGTTGTTACTTAAAACGAAAAACAATGCATCATCTGGGAAATCTAGTTTTTTCAAGAAAATTCTATGAAATTTTCCAGGGCTTAATGGAAAATTTCCAGGGTTTTTGCCAGCAGGGATTTCCAGGGCTTCAAAAAATTTCCAGGGTTTTCAAGGATTTCCAGGGCCCGTACGAACCCTGTATATTTGTTTCCAGGTTTGCTTGTAAAGGAAGCAGATTAAAAGCTTCATTCATTCATTCATCACATTGTTTATCAGTTGTCCAAGTCGCTTCCCCACGATTTTTCGAGGAACCAGGCATTTACATGTTTATGACATCGAGGGCAAATTTCTTCATTCTCCGCGGTATTCCACGAGAAAGCGTTGCATAACTGAACTCTTTCTTCGAAAAACGCTGAAGGTGTAATAAAATACTTTGAAATTCCTGTAAACATTCGGAAATCTTCGGAAGAGATTTGAAATCGTTTATAAGGCTTTCTTATGATATTTTGAAAAATAGGAAATCTTCGGAGGTGTTCGGAAACTTTCGGAAATCTTCGAAAATTTTCGAAAATCTTCGCAAGATGTTTCTAAGGCATTTTGAAATTTTTTATAAAATTTTCGGAAAATCTTCGGAAGATGTTTCTAAGGTATTTTTGAGATTTTTTAAAATTTTCGAAAAATTTCTGGAAATAGCAATCAGCGCTAACATACCCCAAAACTAGAATCTACCCTTCTCCTGCAATCAGTTTGAGAGAATTTTGCTTCTAATCTTCAACATTTTACGGTTGGTTGATCAATTCTTATATTGTCATTACAAAGTGGCGTATTTTGTTTGTGTCTTGTATGTCATGCTACAAAAAGTTAGGTTCTATTAAACTGGTTAAAGCTGAATGGATTAAAACCAATTTTTAAAGAAAAATACTGCACTGTTTGCACTTCAACACAGTAATTAAATGTACACCTAATATAGTTTTTCACGCACTCCCAAGAGGCACCAGGGACAGAAGACGAAGCGGCCAGGTCTGAAACAAAAGAACTCATCAAAGTTCTTTTGTTTAGGGCACACCCATGTCCCCTATGACGTCAGATGAAAACCGGCAATAACTAATAAGACTTTCAAAAGCCGGTAATTTTCAACCAATTTCCCTCTTTTCCTAAAAAACGATTTTCAGAAATTTCAATCCCCAAGCCAGGAACACAAAGAGGTTCCCCCAAGTAATCTGAAATCCCAAAATTGTTTTTTTATGCTTTTCTAATCCTGTCAACTTACACTGACCACTGGACGAAGACTCAGCCAACTGTCTTTCAAACTCAGACTTAGGTTGTAGTTTTTTCATTCGAATCAATTTTGATTGTGTTCCCTGTCAGAAAAGAAAACAAAAAAATACATACCAATTTGAATACTAACTTACATACCAGCTTATAATCTACAAACTTACATAGCAATGTAAAGAGCAACCTACATACCAACAGGCCTTATGTGTGTTTACGTCAAACACCCAAAGCCTCGCTTTCCAATCACGAGAGTGTAAATATTTTCATAAATCAAGAATTCCTTCGTGAACACGGTTTGCACGTGCAAAATGCTCACACCTACTTCTTGAATACGAGACTTGGGGTGAAATTGACTAGTTTGACGTAAACATGCATAAGGTCTATTTAAATACATTTACCTAAACACAGGCTTAAGTACCAAACTAACAACGAGCATACCAGCTTAAATGGCAAGCGACATACCAGTTTTAATACCAAAGGTTATACCAAGTTAAATACCAACCGACATACCAGCTTAAATGGCAAGCGATATACCAGCTGAAACACCAACTTACATATCAACATAAATTAATATAAACCTACATACCAGTACAGCCTAAATGCCAAAATAAAAATTATCAATATAAATATCAGCAGGCATACCAGCTTAAATGGCAAGCGACATAACAGCTTTAATACCGAACGACATATCAAGTTAATTACCAACCGACATACCAGCTTAAATACCAAACGACATACCATATGAAATACCAGCTTACATTTCATCATAAATTAATAAGAACCTACATATCAGTACAGCCTAAATACCAAACTACTTACCAGCTTAAATACATCCTACATACCAGAACAGCTTAAACACCAACCAATATACCAATACCAATCTACATACCAGCTTAATTACCAACCAGGATACCTGCTTAAATACCAACCTACACTGACACTTCCACCACTGCTTACCATTAAATCTACCTACCTACATTCCTGCCAAAAAGTCTCTGAAAGATACATACACCCTACCCAGGTTAAGAACCAACGGCATTCAAACAAGAAAGAAAAAAAGACCTTAATTTTAGTTTTGCATTTTTTTGGGACTGCTAATAAAGTATAAAACTTCTTATAGTTTCCAAAGGAGTATAAACCAGATTGAAAAAAAAAACTCACTTCTTTTTCATGCGTTTCTTCGCCATCTGCGACAAACTTTGGCACCAGTCCGGGTTGGGTTGGGAGGAAAAATGGCGCGGCCTTTGGCGCTCTAGGCGGTTCTTTCGGCTTGTTTCTCCGCTGAAGACAAAAACGGCAATACATTATTCATTTTGCTAATGGCTTTAATAAAAACTCTTTTCCAATGTGTTCCTACGAATGGCATCTTGATCCGGCTGACTTATAAAATGTTCTGCAACCTAAACTACAAATTCTGAAAAGAATAATTCAGTTTACTGGGATGTAAAGAGAAACAAACATCACTCACATAAAGGCTAAAAGGAACCTGTTTGTGATACTGTAGTGAAAGTGAATGGCACGAAAGACGAACAATCTCTAAAGTTTCAGTCAACTTTTTCAATGTGTTCTTTGTCAAAGAAAAAAATACACCGAAACAGTTTCGTAAGCTATCACAAAGAGTTTGTAGCGAGTAACTGAGCTGCCCCTCCCCTCCCCTCCCCTCTCGTCGTGTTGTTGAGTTTTGGCGTTTTGAGTTTAAAGTAGTTTGTTATTCGCCTGGGTTACGCATCTTGAAGCGTCACAGTGTTATAAAGAACATTCTTATACCTAGTTTGGTAGGCATAAGGTGAAAATACGTCAAAATACGGCTTATAGAATTTAGAACTTCTTGCTTAAAGTGTTCTCTCCACAATATAAACCAATAATACGACATTTAGGTCTGGCCTCAGTCCATCTAATATGGTGCCACAAATAGAACAAATAATCAATTAATCGTAACTGCTCGATTAAAAGTTCTAAGTCACTTAAGGCCAGCTGAATTAAACCTTAGAATAACTTAACCAATCACAGTGAGTTTGAATCGCTAGATAAGAAACAATAGTAAAAAACGCGGTATTACCTTAATTATTTCAAGGTTTGTGAGGTTCCTCCAACGTGACTGAGGCAACAAAGACAGCGTTACCAGCTCGTCTGACAGTTGATCAGGACTCTTGAAAGATTGACTATCTTGATTCGTTTCTTGCGTGACACCGTTACCATTCGTAACGCCATCTTCATTTTCTGAGTCTGAAAATTGACATTCCATTTATTATTACTTTGTTGTCATCTTCGTTAGCTAGGTATATTACCAAGTTTTAGAACATTTTTTTTATCTTTAAATATATCAAATGGTCCTATATGTATATAATTTCAAGAAAGTTACCAAGTTGTTGCTTGGGTGAAAGGATAAAACTGACTGACGTTAAGGCTTCAAAACTGTAGTACTACAATGCCTGCATAAATATAGCAAACAGGGAAGTCGTATTTGCAAAGTTTCAATTTTGGGCTTCTTTGTAGCAGGTACAAGATCAGTCTTGGCCTTGGGACTTTCGGGTCTTTTTCTTTGAGGTACGATATTTATTCCAGTATTTCTGTCTTCGTTGTTGGCAAGCAGTTAACTGCTTCTCAACTGGATCCTCCATTTTTCAGATTTTCAAGGTCCCTTTGGTTAATTAGATAAAAACGGCAGCCAAAACTGAGGTTTTAAAAATGCCAAACATAACCATCGACAAGTCGCCATCTTGCATCGAAGCCAACAAAGTTAACTATGCGAATTGTTCGTTAGTAAGATTTCTAGTGTTTTCACATTTGGTGCGTGGGTTCTATCCCAAACTATACCAAAGTTAAGACATCTTCATTAACGAGTGTCGACGTATCCCACCCGGTCTTGAGACAATTTGTTTGACATTAAAACTGAGTATCTTATCAACTCATTTTACCTTCGTGGTCTTCCGCTCTGGTAGTGGGTAATTGTACGGTGCTTGGCTGGTAATCAGCTGGGAGTGGGACCAACGAGACGGAACTGTAGAGCGTGCGGTTGGACCTGCGGAGATTTCATTAACGAAACAAAGTACATGCAACGTTAATATTTTTGGGATATGAGATAACAACTCAAAACAACACACAAGTGTTGGCCCCTTTTAACTGAAGTTGAACCCCAGTTAAACATAGTTTAACTCCCTATAAAACTTCTTTTTTTTTCTTTGTCAGTTAAACTGTCTTTGAATTCAGCATTTGAAGAGCCGAAGAAAGTTCCCGCGCGTCGTCTAAGTACTTTTTTCGGAGAAAAAAAGATTAAAATGTAAATTTTGACCGTGCAGGGCGGAGTCTGGTAACCTGTGGCATAGCAGCAGTGAACAATTTCAAGGGAATGACTCATTGATTAAAGTTTAACAATATGACTATTGTAGCCAAAATCCATATTTTTTTGAGATAATAAAATTGTCTCTGCCTAATGCCTCATGCAACGTCATGTGCCTCCTGCTACGTCAGCATTACCCGTTTCAAGCCAAAAATGTAACAGGCATTTTCGAAAATTACTATCACTAAAGATTCTCTAAAGATTAAAAAAGTATGCTTTATAGGGACTTTAAAATTCTAGATTGTGTTTACACTGTCCACAATGGAGCCTTGCTTTTAACCTTTTAAGCTATAGATGCAAAAGTAAAATAGAAATATATAATATATTAACGTAATTTGAAGCCAAGGTGTAGATTTAACTTTACCATAAATATATTCCTATATCATCGACGTGAGTTGTTACCAGGAAATCCCCGACAGGTGACAAGGCCAGGCTTGTAACTGGAGATTCGACGAGGAAGCAGTCTAATAGTCTGAAAGGATCGCATAAACAATTGCTACACGTTTTTTCCAAATAAAAACAGTATAGTCTAGCACGACAAAGTTATTAAAAGTTGACTTTGTAAGTGTTGAGTTGGGAGCAGTTTGTTGTTGACTTGCGTCGAAGGATTAAAAAATTTTAAACCGTGTTCTTTCGAAGACTTTTTATGGCCTTTCCTTAATTATACAGGTGTGGATTTCTAGTAATATTTCACAGAACAAAAATATGATGGGACGACAAACTAAAGGTATAAGAAAAGGTACCCTTACTTTATGTCAGTAATTCCTTCAGCTCTCTAAGAGTGCTGTTGTTAATAGAAGCCGACGATGCGCCCTTTACCCCCTCCCTCTGTCAGTGCTCCGTTTTACGAGTATTCAAAACTACAGCTACACCGAAACTTAAGGATGAGGCATTCAATATGGAACTCCAAGGTTCTTTCGTGAATATATGTTGAATCTCGACAAGACACCTGATATAGGTATTAAAATCCCTGTATATATACGACAGAAGCTTGAAACATCTCATATGTACGTAGTGTGTATGTTCACTCACATATGTATAGGTTGACATTATCGATTATTTCTGGATGTCGATTTCCCGAAAGAAAATCAGTCCCGCGCGTACAGTACGACACGTGAGAATAACATGATCATTTGAACAACACGGCTCGCCAAATCTCATGGCAAAAGTTTGTTTGTCATACTTGAAAAAATGATAAACACCAAGATAGATTAATCAAAAAAGAAATCTTACGTACTGTACATTTGGTAAGAGGGGGACGGGTGAAAAAATATTTGCGGCAGACGGCTATTTTCTCTATCGAAAACCACGTATTAAAAAAAATTTTCACCTTTTTTCTGCTTAGCACTCTTTTGGTTCATTTCAAACATTTCTGATTTGTAATGATGTAAATAAATATTATCAAAGTCTGCAACAAATCCTTCTCTCCTTCTCTCCCTTCTCCGTTTGTACACCTTCAGAATTTCAAAAAACCAGGGTTTTCCAGGGCTGTTTTTTTTTTCGTTTTTTTCCTGGGTTTTTCTAGGGCCCTTTAAACCCACAACGAAAATAACAATGTTCACAATCACCTGTTTAAACGACGTTCTAGTAGTTAATGTCGTGAAATTTCGTATTCATTGAACTAAACGTAAAAACGACATACAAGATAAGTCTAAAATCATATATCTTACTTGAAACGAAAAAAAATGGATCATTTAGCAGATTTAGTTTTTTCAATGAAATTCTATGAAATTTTCCAGGGCTCAATAAAAGATTTCCAGGGCTTTTCCAGGGGTATCCTGGGGTTTCCAGGGCTTCAAAAAATTTTTCAGGGGTTTCTAAGGATTTCCAGGGCCCATACGAACCCTGTCCATCAGAAAGAACAACAGTCTGTGCCTAAACAGAAATCACCCTCCAGCCAATACATACCGACCAGCAGGTAAGTCCCATGTGCGCAACGTCGAGTCCATTGATGAAGTAACTAGCCACCTGCCATCTGGACTGAAAGACTGCAAAAGGTGAATTTGTTAACATGTAACAATGGGTGCGTGCGAAAAAACTTCAAGCAATTGGTCTCAACTATATAAATACTATTGCATTTGGAAAAGAAGGAAGAAAAAGAACAATGACGAACAGCATAGAAAAAAAGCAAAAAAGTTTAAATACTACTGCATTTAGAAAAGGAAGAAAAAGAATTATGACTAACACCTTAGAAAAAATGCAACAAATTTTAAAATCGACCATTAACCTAAGAGTTAAAATCATAGTAGACAATATCTGTGATGATGGCTGCCGCATTTAGATGGTGACAATAGGGACAAAGATAATTATAAACTTGAGATGATGGACTTGGTGATTTTATTGATGAAGGTAGTGAAGTTGCAAAGATGATAAAAGTTGTTATTATAAAAGTGATTATAAAACAAAGCAGATATAACGCGCGTTTTGATTGGTTTTGGTGACGCACTTTAAATCCGAATAGAGTGTGTCTGCATACGTCATCGCGGGATATGGCCGGGGTTTTGAATTATTTTCCGAAAAAATAAATTGCAGAATCCGATGATGAACTACCACAATTCGGTCTGGAATTTTGCTTTCCTGACATAAACATAGAAGATATTATCACTAAGTAACGAAAGAGGCGATATTTTGTGGAGCTAACTGAAGAGCAACGAGATAAATCGAGGCCAAAGCACCAAATACAACACGAAATGGGTTGTGTCACTTTTTTCACAATAACTAGTAAATTACCTGTACTGTAATCAATTTTCGACAACAAAAGCTATGATCATATCGACAAGGAAAAAAAAGTCGTGCTTTACTGAATATCTGTTTAATGGAATTAAACCTTAACAGAACTAGAGACTTTGCGATTTGTTTACAAATATTGTCGGCGGGTGTAAAGGAGTTTTAAAACGATCATAAACGCTTTGTGAATGACAACAATGCAAATTAAAATCACAAAAAACGTAAACATGAAACATACTGATACACTGATACAGTAAATTAGTGTAAACTTACAGAGTGGGGCCCGCAAAAGTCTTCCAAGAAGAATAAGTTAGAAGACATGAGGGAGCTGGAACTTGACGAATTCGTGTTAGTTTTACACTAACCGAGGTTGGCACTAAGAGCGGGGAAAAGTACATCCGGAGCTCGCTTTAATCATTCCGCTTTGTAATTGAATAGTACCTCAACGGCCCTCTCTTCAAGAAAGGCATAAAGATGACATCTGCGACTTTCGAGCTTTTTAACAATGTACAATTGAAGATCTTCAACGGCATGGTAAATAAAACGTGAGCAAAGAAAAAACAATTCAAAGACGGCAGATGCACCATGTAACAAGTCACGAATGACGTCACTACATACTTATGTCGAAATAATGAATGATAGATCAGTGGAACAGTAGATCGATAGATCAGTAGATCAATGGATCAGTAGATAGATGGATCAGTAGATCCATAGATCAGTAGATCAATGGACCGATAGATCAGTAGATCAATGTCAGAAACGTTTAGTTTCACGTGATTGTGTAGAAAAAGAAAACAGGGTCAAAGCCAGCTTGCAACAAAAAAGCTTCAAGTTTCCCATTGACGAACGTGGTAACGAGCACGCGACATCGGCCAACGACGAAATTTCTAAAACAAGCAAGGCGGCTTTGTAGACTGTTTTTAACTCCGGTTCTGCGCCCCAACAGAACACACTCCAGTGAATCAAAGTTAAGTGTCTTTCTGATTGAGAAAAGTTTTCCGTGAACGACTTTTTCTTGTTTGATGGATTTGTCTTTTCATCCCTTGAAAAAACTTTGAACTTGCCATTGTTGTCTCGTGTCACCGCATCGACCAATGAAATTCGCTATGCGTTTTAAGGAGAATGTATTCTTTGATCTACAACTGAAGAGTATTGCGCCAATTTTTCGACTGTTTGTGTAGCTTATTTTATAAAAGAAATATAAAACTCGCTTGCTTGCTCTGTTCAGTGATAGAAACACTTGTGCGGCTCGTTTTCTCTAAGCACTTCTTTCGTAAACTAAAAAAATTCACGCGTGTTTCTATCACTGAACAGAGCAAGCACGCGAGTTTTATATTTCTATATTAAAATGGCCGACTCGAGCAAGTTGAATTGAATCGATATTTTTTAAAGTATATCTGGTGTCGTCGTTTGTCCGAAATTCATGGGTTAAAATGTACAAAAACGTTTTGTCCGAAATTATACATCCGGAAGTTCATTGAGGTCCTATCATTTTGTCATTAAAGGATACATACATGTACATCTCTCAAGACTTTGATTTAGGCGCGTATAATCGTTCCAGAGGCGTAAATAGGGTACGTTCGCAAAGTTTGGTCTATGGGTGTCCCACGGCGTACGCCTGATTATGTTGATATGAAGTTTCATCACGTTTGATTAGTCTCGCACGTAAGGCTAACCTGTACAGAGATGACTGGGCCGCCGTTGGCATAAAGAAGAGGTTTTATCTTTGGTAACAGGACACCCATCCATTTGTCAACTGCGTCCATGTATACTGTGGGTAGGAAGATGGACCAACACAGTAAGTAAAGCCTCGATAACAGCGCAGTGGCCGAGCGGTTAGCTTGTTCGACTCGTAATCCTAGGGTCGCGAGTTCGAGCCCCGGTCAAACCACTGTGTTGTGTCCTTGAGCAAGACACTTTACCTGACTTTGTTCCAGTCGATTCAGCTGTAGAAACGAGTACCGGATTCTGGCTATATTCTTTGTTACATTTGTCTCCTGTTCAGGGGGATTCAAAGACTCTCGTCCGCTTAACACTGCGGAAACCGGAGATAAGCGCCGGCCCTATGGGCTATATGGTTTTAGAAAGGATTTAGTTCAAAATGCAAGAGCATGCTTGTAATATAATTTCTTCGTCTTTTTAAATCTTTCCATACAGTAGCGCCTGTTTTTATTTTGAACCATGTTCTATAAATACACTCTGCAAGCTACTACAGCGCTGGTGGTTACTTAAAACCGCAAGTAGTGTACAAATACGTCAATAATATATTCCATGAAATGAGTTCAAACGGAGAAGAAAAGACTGAATCTCTGTTATCAATCATTTGATTATCTGTGCTGAAAGTTCGAATCTCAATAGGTCACATATGGTTTGCCATAAAATATCACACGAGCGTGATGTGAACATTGTCAAAGGTATCATGGACTTTAAATGGTAATCTTCATTGAACTCGTTTTATGCCTCAAACAAGTGTCTAAAGAGCCAGTGTCATAAACAAACACAGTTATAAGATTATTGAATTGTGTGGTCTACGTTCAGTGCACCCCTTTTCTGAAACTATAGACACGTGAGTATTATCCAAAATAGGATGGATTGAAAAGATTTCATTATTATTCCAGAGTTTTGAAAAATCAATATTTCATTCATCGTCATCGCATCTTAGTTTAATAACAAAGGACCTTAGGTTCTTCGCAGCAACCCACGCAGCAGTAGTGAAGATAACTGACACACAGGTCATTTGTTAGAGGAAAGATCCGTGGTTATTGAAAACTCACCTTTGTCCTTTGAAGAACGAACAACAATTGAAGGCGTTTTGAGAAGCCAGGCTGGCAAACCACCCTAAAAACAGTTACATTTTCTAAGTTATTTATGAAAAATATCAGTTTTTACTATTTCGTAAACTCATCGTCTTTTACCTATCTGCCTGAACACTTTCCGACGTGATGGAAGCTCATTTTTTCCCAACTACCAAGGATAAAGCAAATCAAGAAATACCGGGCTAGATGGGGTGGAGTTAAGTTTCGTTTTTCTTACACGAGTATGTTAAAGCTTAAACAAACAATTTTCTTAAGCAAAGGCAAATTTAGTAGATCCTCAATCAGTGTCTAACTAGAAAACCTTACCTAAGCTCTAGGTTTTTTTACAGATATATTCTTAGTAAAAAAATCTTTTTATTACAAAGATACTGATGAAATACCAAGATTTTTCCTTTTACTAAAAATTCATATCAGTTAAGATAATATTTTTTTTCTGTCGCGTGTGAGGATATTGATGTTGCCATGGTTACAGATGATAAGCCAATTACAGGAGAGCTTCGCTCAAGTACGCGGCCGGGTCTTCTTTTTAAAAAAAGTTGTGTTTTATGAAGGAATTTCTTCGCTCACCCGTAAGAGATACTTTCAGCACTCAAAGATAAAATTCGTATTCATTCGTATTCCATGTATAAACATCCTCTATTTAAGATAAAGATAAAAATGTAATTTTTTTTTATAATGGAAATGCGAATAAAGAACATTGTGTCTAAAGAGACTATTTGTGCCCGTTCTCTTATTTAAGTGCACTTCAGACCCTAGCCTAAAATCTTAGGAGTAATTTAACCCTTTGGCTCGCATGAGGCAAAGTTTGCCTGAACGGCTGAAGGAATTCTTACTATAAATTAAGTTTTGAAACGGCAAAGAAAACTATTAACAAATAGACGAGTTTTTGTTTACATTTTTTGCCTCATTAACATACACACTCTTCTTTCTAACTCAGCTACAGAAACAAAGCTTCTGAATAATGAAGTGTTTCTGCAGAACAAACTTTGCCAAAAAATTTGAGATTGATATGATGAGTAATCTTTCCGAGTTATAATTTTAAAAATTGGAAATTTTACAAAGAATGTCTATTTCGTTCTTTCCTTCAACTGTTATGCATTTTTTGGTAATTTCTTATTTGAAGCTTCACTTATAGAACCGAAAGTTCGGTCACTCATTAATTTTGATAAGAATTCTCAAGTTTTTAATTCAGTTGTTGTTAATCTCTGTTCTTCCTACGACTTCAGTTGTATGCTAATGAAGCAGAATATAAACAACGACGTCAGCTGAAACTCGCCAATACGTAATCGCGCTCCAGTTGTCTAATAAAGCGTGGCTATCCGTGCTTAAAGTACGTTACTTACAAAGTCAAGCTCCGCATCAATATATGGACCTAAAGAAAGCAAATAGCACAAACTGATCATTCTCTAAACTTCGTCATTTCTAACACTCACCATTTCCCACTCGCCGCATATGTACGGGCCTGGAGCAGAACAGAAAGCATTAAGTATAGCGTAATTAATTTTTTGAGATACGTATTAAAGCTCATTATTATTTGCTGCCTTCATTAGCTATAGTCTATCTTATATGATTATCAGCTGTGGTATTTTTTTATTAGAATAATTAAAGAATGCTCCAGTTTCTACTTAGCGCGCTTTTGATCATCTTTGTAAAAAAAGCGGGCTATAATCATTAAATTATTTTCCATTTTCATTACAAGGCTAAAAATACCTTTGCTCGTTAATTCAAACCAGCTTCTACTTTAGCAAGTACAGTGTGTAATTAATTTTGTTATCTTTATATTGAACTGAACAAGTAAGACTCCAATAAAAGAAAACTTAGTTCATACAGTAAGAGTAATCGTCAAAGAATTGAGTACACGTGCCCAGTGGATGCAGCGCAGAGAATGTCATTCAAAGCAGTTTGAGGGTAAAAATCATGTTCTATATAAGTTACTTAAAAAATTATATATAATGCAGTCTTAAGAGTTAAAACTATTATTAACTCTGTTGATATAATTGTAGTTCCGCAAAAACAACACCATAATCACCACCATCATTATTATGTAACCACTGCAACTATTTAACATTTATTGGACGAGGTTGTCAATGGTGAGCAGATTCACCATCATTCGTCATCGAGCTGTCAAAAACAAAACAATAGGTTATTTATTTCTCTATTGACTCTTTACTTGTCTGGATTTACATAAGTTTTAAGACTCGCTATATCCTTTTCTTAAAACTTGCTTATAATTTCTAAAGTTTTTAAACTGGAAAATGAAAACACTGCTTACCCTCGTCAGCTTTATGATTATAACGTCTTATCCAAGATAAAAATAGAAACATGATGTCGTGGTTTAAACAATACTTTCATGCACGAACCAATCATGCCGAACCAAAACCGTTGCTGTTTTCTGTAATATTTACGTTTGGGCCATTTTAGGAAAACGACCGTTAAAACTATTTTCATAACAAAAGAGATAACTTTAATATAACGGCTGCGCAATTCATGAGTTCGGAACACAAAGGAGATGGTTAAACCCACCGCACTTTATTCATGAGCTATGACTTCATCCTTCCATTGCACGTTAATGACATTCCATCGCAAAATGGAGGTAAATCGGTCCCTACTATATTACTATTGTGGCAAGCGTTAAGAGGATGTCCGCGTAAGAATCGACCACTCGATTTGGGTCGAAATTTAGATTCGGCTGAAAACTTCTGTATGAAACAAGGTCT
>JAOBAT010090849.1:0-17601 GCA_026413305.1 Hydrozoanthus tunicans
CCCCCCCCCCTTCACCACTAATTAGCACGGCTCCCCTCGTCAATTTGCCCCCCGTCCAGCTTCAATTACTAGATACCCCCCCCCCTATACTATAATAAGCCCCCAACCAATTCAATACCAATTCTGTCGTCGGCTGTTAGCAGTCCTTGCCCTATAATCTCTCCTCTCTTATAATCCCCCCGTCTGGAAGGTCAAAAAATAAATAAGCTACCCGGGGCTTATTGAGCGTTCATGGTTTGGCCACTAACTCAGAAATATAACACATGTACGTGACAAATTTCCCTCTATACTGGTCAAGTGGAGGAAATTGGTCAAGTCTGCTGGGAGCGATCGTCAATTGAATTAACGAAAGGTTTATTTAGCCATACAGTGGGTTAAAAAGAAGGTGCCGACTTTCCTTATTTGGGGTAGACATCTTGTTTTAATACTGTTTTAATAATGTTTTTCTACAGACTAGTTTTTTTTATACCTTGTTCTAAATTTACCCTGGAAAACTTTATTAGACCTGTATGACCAAGTTTAGTGCGTAAAGTTTGCCATAAAACGTTTGTAAATATGATTTAAGCGCATTGAAAAATAGACCATCATTTCTGACATAAGCCTTCATTGATCTGTTTGATATAATAACGAATTGCTTTTTAAATGTTGAATAACGGTAATCAATAGTTTATTTGTGGAAACAGAGCGGCGCGGATGTAGATTCCGACACGCGAGACGCAAAAAGCTGAAAACACTCGCCTTCAAGTGTTTTTCAAAACATCGAGAAACAGAAGGTCTAAGGGGTTGAGAGGATCACATACCACGACTTCTGGGTGTTCTTTGGACACTCAAAATGATCGAGTTTCTCTCAACCGATTCGTCGACAAAGAATAATTTAGCTCTCTCTAATTGCTAGTAAATTCCTGTACAGAAAACGTGATATCACTTTTTTTATCTTAAAAGTTAGATTAAGTACTAGAGTGCTTACTTTTTTAACAAGTATCGTTACGTTGCTAAGAACTAACTGAATTCTCTCAGAATTTGACGAAATGGAATTCGAGTTACAACAGAGCTCAACGACAAGAAAGGTGAGGTCAGTGAAAATAAATTGCCAACTGTTTAAACAACCCACGGCATTAGATCCGGCACCTTTTCATTTGCAAATCACAAAGCGTACTACCTGTCTTTCAAACGGGTTCCATTGATCGACTGATGGGTTTACCAAAAGGCTTACCAAAAGCTATTTCTTTACATTACTCAGTCACTTAGGAACCATCATCCACCCCACGCGGCCTTCCGCCTAAGCAAAAGCTACAACATTAACTAAAGCTGTTTCAGTTAGACACTATGTAGACACAATAATCTCTTTTGTATTAAAAAGAGGATTTAGTTCCGAAGTGATTTATTCCGAGAGTAGGAAGTATCTTTTGACTCCCACATAGATTCTGGATAAACCTGTTTAGAAGGAGCTTGATACTATTTTAAAACCAGACCTCAGGGAGGACAGACGAAAATTTCACACACTTCAATTTTTTGATTTGCCTTTTACAGACAAATTTGTAGATATAGAATCCTGCTAGAAAACAACCATAGAAGAAGGTAGCAAATTTTCGAGGAAGTTAAAGCAGTGTTTTCACTTACTTTTGGAATATCAATTTATACGCATCGTGTTATTCTGAGCATCGACGATGTTTAATCTGCTAATGAAAGCCACAACTTTTGTTCTTAATCTTTTTTTGTTTTATAGCCAAATGGAATATGGTCCGAAAGCTTGTCTCGTTATTCTGGAGTAAAATAAAGTAAAACAAAAAAGGCAGAATTAGATCAAAATTAAGAAAGAGCTTTTGGAAAATCAGTTAACAAAACATCTAGTGCTAAGAGATATGAAGAAAAGATGCAAACGTTTTTTTAAGGTTTTCGGTTAAACTGAAACCAACATCAAGGTTTAAGTGTTACCTGCTTTCTGGTCAAACTTGTGGACAATAATTCTAATATTGTACGCTTAAAACGGTGTATAAGAATAATGACCGCCTGCAGTACATGATTGCAGAGCACCCATTTGAAAATATTTATTTAAGGAAACTAAGTTCATTTTTTTTTAAAGTTTTGTTGTTTTCAGCATCGGCCATCGCAGCGAAAATGGAGCAAATACCAAGTGCTTATTCTAAAGAGAAGCTTTGAAGCGTATTTAGTAACTGTCTCAAAGAGGAGCCTTCAATTTTGACATTTTGTTTACCTAAATCAGTAACCAATGGAACGTTTTGGGATCCCTAAGTTTCCACGTAGCAAAACAATAATAAAGAAAAGAATCCTTATTGATTTAGTTGCAGTTTATCATCTGCTCGAAATAAACAAAAAAACTTTAAAAAACTTGTTTTGGAACACTAACTGATTTTCGTATAAAGCTTGATTAGTATAGACTGCGTTAGTTAGTCCGCAACGCAGGCTAGATTAGTGCAATTGACCTATATATACTGCAAAGATGGCCGAGGCCAAGGTTTGATACTAATTTCAAGATAATGTCAGTTGTGCAATAATTAATAGTGACGAATGATACAGATTTAATTAAATTAGGCTCTACTTAGTTTTTCATTCAACATTTCTTACCGACTTCTTTCCTTACCTTTTTGGACTTTGTACATGCATGAGCATTTTCCTACTGCGTTGATTTGTCCAAAAATCAACAACATTGTCAAGGAGAGAGAAGCAAGCGAAAGCGCGCCCACAATGAATAGAAGACAGACAGTTTTTCTGCCATTCGAGCGGCGTGTTTTGTAATAGTCTGGGAGGGATCCCGTCGTCGAAATAGAACTACAATCTTGCCATGTGCCAAACGTGGAGCAGTTCAGACCTTCCAACTGCGAGAGTCGATCGTCTGGTAGAGAAACCCAATTTTCAAAGGAATTGTTAACTACCACCGTCGACTGATTTGCTTTTGCCTTCGACATGGCTGTCCTACGAATGATTACAGTTTAACCTCATGCGAGTAACATAATCGAGTGTAGGGTATGACGTCAAAGGACGCTATTTAAGACACGTGTTTCTTGAATGCCTCAAATGTTTCCTCTCTGTACTTTAATGTATTCCAAAGGGTCTTTTTCGGTTTATTATACAAGAGCAAGAACAAGCTCTGGATTTTACTCAAGGGAAGACACATGAAAACAAAGTCAAAGAGAGTGTTAGTTTTCCTGCATAAACACACTTCTTAGTTCTTACAAGTCTTGTCATCACTCTAGGTAATTTGCTTGATTTGCATGCCTGATGACAAATGAAAAGAAGTACTTTATTACGTAGTGTAACTAGTAAGAACGGATAGGGTAAATTAAGAAGAAGTTAACATTAGCGATGTTTTTTTCAACGAATACCAGTTACAAGTTAAGCAAAATCTTTTCTTCACCTTTTAGAAAAGTTTAAAACTTGAATATGCTAGGGTACACTCTGAACGCAAGCCGTTTGGAAAAATTGAATTATTCAGTACGGATCACTGAGGTCGCATTTCCTGTCTGACCAGCTCTGATGAGAAACGGAATTTCTTTGCTTTTCAATTTATATTCATAACTGCTTCGTTATTAAAATTAGTCCAAAGCCTAGGATATTTTGAAAATGTATAGCGTGCCGAGATCAAACTATCCTCCGTTGCTTTTCATGAACAAAAACAGTTTTACTCATGCAATTACGTATAAGTAAAGCGATGAAGGATCTACAATCTTTTTTTAAAATAACGTCATATTGGCCGAGGCTGAGAGCAATTACATTTTGGGAGAATTGTATATAATAAAAATAAGCGTTTTGCGTCAGGCCTGTTTAATTTGTTATCAAACTTTCTCAAAAAACAACATCCTCTATGTACGCCTAACTGAAAACACCATCGAAAAATATTATTACTTCAGTGGATGGACCTTTTAAAATGAGGAACAGCAGTAAAAAATTGTCAAATCTTTCCTAGCTCTTGAGATTACATTTAAAGTTTTCAACTGATGACGACACGAGTTCCGATAAATTTGATTTCTTGAAATCTGCTGCCATTTCGTTACCTTTGGACGCTGCTGATGTATTTCGAGGTTACACGACAATCCAAGTTTGGCTCAAATTTATCCAAAGGTTATGGAATGGCAGCAGATTTTTAAAAAATGCAAATTTAAAAGGGGATCTAAAAGGGTTAAGGATGTAGGTGTTTTTATTGCTTCCTTGCTCCCCCGAAAGTCCCTTAAAGGAGCATGCATTCAAGTTTTTCCCTCAAATAGCAAAATAAATTGCCCAGTTCAAAAATTGACGAGACATTTTCCTCGCGAGTTTAACTTTATTTGCTTGTATAAGTCATCCTTCATAATAGGAAATACGCCCTATCAATGAGGTTAAAAGCATTTTTTTTCTAAACTGCATCACACCGTCTAAGATTTCACAATTGACCTTTATTCTGATAAAACATTCTTAGTTTAAAACCACTGCTTGAAAACCTAAAAATGAACATTCTTTTTTTGTCTTTAAAAGTACCCTCTGATAATTTCTATTACTTCAACAAATTTGGAAGTTCGTAACTAGGACTTTGTTTTTCTTTTATCAATTTTAGCAGGACATGGATTAATATTTAGTTTATTCATCTTTTCATAACAACTAAAAGTAAGTCGAGAAAATCGCACAATCCTAACAACTCTTATAAATATACCCTCATTTACCTCAAGTGGCAGTCTTAAGATTAGTTGATAACCTGCCCCAAAGAACAAGTTTAGACCAGCTAAGCTATAGTAGTACTAATTAAATTTCAAAATGTGCGTTTCTATTAAAGCAGTTTTCTTTAAATATTTCTAGAAAACTATTCGAAACAGCAAAAAACGTTTGCATTAGTCGTGTACTTGTATATCTATTCCACTCAGACCATGCATTGTGCACACTGTACTTTAGTGACAAACAACAAATGGGATGAATAAAACATAAATTCATAATTGGTTAAAGTTCTACTGAAAATTGCAATTCATTGTCCTACTGAACAACAATATTAACATTCCTAGAATTATACAGGTTTTGCTTTACGTCAAATTGAAGCAATTGTGTGGAAACATTAAAAAAATGTAATAATTTAAATCTTTACAAAAGGATATGAAAGGCAAGCTAAACAGCTCTGTCTGTAACAGCATTATAATTAATAAGGTTTGAACTAGTTACGAGCTTTCTACTAAAAGCGACTACTACTAAATTATTCCTTTTTGTTTTCAACTTGTCAACTTAGTCATTTGTTTAATCCTGTTTTTGAACTAACGGATAAACAGCGTTTTGGTTATACAAAAACTCTATTCAAAATACAACTAACAGCGATTCCTTTTATGTGTTGGTACCTTTCCTATTGGATTTTACACGTGTTGATAATACAGAAGTTTTTGAATAGCCTGATGGAAAGTAAAAACAACGCGTACAAAAAATGAAAAAATATCAACAACTAAATACATTAGGAAAATAGCTTTGCAGATGGTAATAAGCCTAGCAAGAAGTAATTTAACTCCGGTTATGAATTCAAAGCAACATGTGAAGATCTTGTGAAAAACAGATCTGATCAATGAAGTAAAAACTCGATGTCTTTCAGCAATCCACTATTGCGCAAAAGATTGTGAGCGGTACATTCACCCATAATTCCTAACGTTTAAACGTCTAAAATGCACAGAGAGAACTTGTAAACCTGAACTTTGACACATAAACAGTGAAGTTAGTACAAAGAAGATTTTTAGCAATTTTTACGTTTTCTGAGCGTCTTTTAGCGGTGTGAGTTCGCAATACATTCTGACAAAAATGTACAACCATCTTATTCGAAATCGTCGATTGAAACGTCGTAAAAGTGAAATCTGCACGAGGTATGCTTTCGTTCAGGAAATTAGCTATATTTGTATAGGGCTTCTAAAATATATGTAACTTGAGATTTTAATCCAAAAACTGCCAAAGTTAACTGCTCCCGGTAAAGAATATCTACATCTCAAAACCCGATCAATGAAGGAAAATTCGGAAGTCTTTAGCGGCAATCCGCGATAACGCAAAAGTTCACTCATTGTTAAAATGTTTTATACAAAAACGACTTCTACTTTACCCTTTAAGGAATGCGGAGAAGAGGAAGAATCCAACTCAACCATAACGACTTCGTTCTGTTAAATACGACATTTCTTCTTAGCTAAAAAGCTTAAAGGAAGTTGGTTGTGACTGTTTTGTTGTAAACAAGTGAAACAAAAAAAAATGCTACAACCTCTTACAAAACGTTATCATTAAAAAGAGACGCTTACCACAAACAAAGAAAATTATCAAATTACTTTTCTGCTAGATTTCGTTTCGATTGGATATTAATCAAACAAGTTACATAGAGGAAGGGGATCGAAACCCTAAACATTTTTCCAATACTATTTTAGAGACCAAAAGGGACTCAGTCTGTATACCCTTAAAGTGCATATGAAGTGAAAAATTTTATTTATTTAGTGAATAGGCCTTGCTACATGAGCATTGGTGGTGAAGAAACTTTGTTGAAATCTATTATATATCTTGAGATATTAACACTTAAAGTTTTCGGCTGATGACATCATGAGTGGTTCTTTAAAAATCTGCTGCCAACCCATAATATTGGTATTAGTAAGTATTTAAGCCGAAATTGGGCGGCCTGATGATGTATCTCGGGGTAGATAGGCAATCAATTTAAGTTCGGCTTAAATTCATCCAAAGGTCATGGATTGGCAACAGATTTTCAATAAATGCAAATTTGTGGGAACCACTGATGACGTCACCATTTAAAACTTTAGTGTTAATACCTCAAGATACATAAAAGATTTAAACAAAGTTTAGCTCATTTAGCAAGATCTATCCGCTGAAGCAATAAAATTTTTCACTTCATTTGCACTTTAAAGGATTTCGTTTGGTGCTTAAATTCTAATGTTTTTTTCACATGGTTGTCAGTTTTCTCATTATTAGGTTAGAATAGTATAAATCTCATCTACGTGGTCTTGGGACACACCCAATAGTGTAAATAACAGTTCACAGTGACCGTTGAATTTCCTTTACATATACACCTGTAGTATCGAGTTCCATGCACAGGGTGAGTGTAGCTATCAAAGTTATACTCGCTTGCCCCTTGTGCCGAACATGTGGCGCCAACAACGACTTCGTTCTGTTAAACAAGAAAACAACTAGTTAAATTTCATAGATAGTGTATATTGTTGCGTCTAATGCGCTTTTCTTCACTGAACATTCTTAATTGTCAGTAACAAAAAACAGTCAGTTCCCCCTTCATTGGTAGCATTGGGGCCCCTTTGCCTTTTACCTGGAACAAGTAGTTTTTCTATTCAAGCCGGGGTATCTTTGCATACCGAATTTTCCCACTCTGTTGTATTTTTGGTTTTTTGCAATTTCTTATTCAATTCAGTAGTGGTGCCTGCGTTTTAGTTAGTTAGGCTCAACACGAGGAAACCCATCAGGCATCATTACATGTAGGCGGGTTATACCGGTTTGTCGAGTTTCTCGTCTCCGCAGGACAGAAAGATAAAACAATCGTTGTAGCCGAGGTCTCTCGGCCCAGCGGAACGGGAGTCTTTGCTTAGCGACCGGGCTCGGCACGAAATCTGATCCTTGCCTATTGAGCTTGTCTCGGCCACCTTTGTGCATGTTAATGCAGGCTTGCTATTGTGTCAATGAGCCAACACAAAAGAGCCTCTCAAAGAGTAATGGCTATGTCAGTTACGTGTGAATGAAGGTGTTTTCTAAACGAGAACTCCAAACTGTGTATGTTTGGTCGTTCAAAAATCCAATTGTAACTTAATTTTTAAGATCAACTTAAGACTTTTAATAGTTGAATGTTTCACAGAGAATTCCTTGCATTTTCGAGTAACAGAGTTGTTAATATTTTAAAAGGTGACGAAATCAGGAAGAAGAGTTTAGGATAAATTTACCCTTTAGATGTTATAGCTAGGGTATCTATCAGAGTTTATGAGTCAGAATTGAAATCCTTCTGCTCCCAGATTTTTAATAGGACTGAAATCATCCCCTAATTAACAATGAAACGTCAATATTTGTGTTTTTATTTTGTTATCGCCCTGTAATATTTTCGAATAATCAATACACCAATTTTTTTAATCTCATTAGAACTTCGTAATGTAACAGAATTTGTTCATTTGTTCGGCGAGGATTTTCACAAATTTTCGCAAGGCTACTTGGTTTTCTACCAGGTTATGGCCATACAATGTTAATCTGTACATCTATTTTTTTCTTGAATGGACCTGAGTATATACATTATTGAGTACATTAGCGTCTAGTTTCCTGCCAAAAATCTCTCGTTCCAGTCTACTCAGATTTGTTCAACACGTCTGAAGAATTTAAAAAAGGAAAAAACATGGGTTCTCGTTTTAAATTATTCTCATAAAAAATGTTTATCAGTAAGGTATTTGCTTAATTATTTCTCAAAGCTCCACCAGGTGGCGAGAAAAGTTTAATGTTTCACCTGGTTCATCAAAATTTAACCAGCTTATTTTTTTTATTCAAGAGCTGACCAGGTTTGGGCAAAGTCTCATCAGGTTAGGGAAAGTAGCCCACCATGGTTGGGTCTCATCCAACCTCTTACCCTGGCTCTTCCCTTTCCCGAGTGAAAGACCCTGGTTGGGTCTGGTCACGTGGCATACACATTCTAAGTGGTAACAAGAAAATTTATCGAGGGAGGGGTGCTTAAGGTTCTTTTTTGTTCTTACTGAGCCCGGATCAGGAGTCGGAGAAGAAGGCGAAGACGTTCAAGAATTGCGTTTGTGCAAAAACATCAGCGGCAGATCTAGAAGATGAAAAATAATTGATTTGCCATAACCTGTCGGCAGCACACCGACAACATCTTTGCCATTATAAAAAGCTCGAAGGCAGCGAACTTGTTTTGGTTTTAAAACAATTTTCCAGTAGTTGCTGTACTCGATTGCAAAATGTAAACTTGTCAAGAGCGGAACCGCCATAACACAGCTTCGATCCCGGCCTCTCTTTGGATATTACAAAGATTTGTATGACAAAACGGCTTATTTATCAGACCCCTCCTTTAGTCAAGAATATTGTCATCAGCCACATAACCCGACCAAACCAGGATCTTTCTCTCAGGAGATGGAAAAGCCTGGGTACGAGGTTTGGTTTCACCAAATCTGTTTACATAGGGGTGTATTAGACTAACCCAGTTTCACTACTGACTAAATCAAGCTAAGGTGAAGTTTGAAACATTACTTACAAGTAAAGTAGCTCCTGTTCGGTTAGGAATCACTACAGAGGACAACGAAGTACCACAAGCCTGGAGGTATTTGTATGAGCACTGACTAAAATTCCCCGCTCCTTGCGACCCTTTGGGGCCCTGAATTCCTGCCTGCCCTGGATTCCCGGGAAACCCTCGTGGTCCTTGCGTCCCATTCCAACCTGAATCACCTTTAGGACCGGCAGTTCCAGGCGGTCCAATTGGCCCTCGGGCTCCAGGATTACCGTTCCTTCCGGGAGGTCCGGGAATTTTTTTGACATTTTCAATCTATAAGATATAGAGGATACCATGCGGTGAAATGATATGTCATCGTATCTCCAAACGACCACGTAACCTTTTGGTTATTGTGTAACAGTGTGCATTTGCATATTTAATAAGCGCGCAAAAATACTCTGAGATCATTGGCTGAAAATTTATACTACCAAACGTGTTGGTAAAAATGTGTTCCAACCGGTGGAGATGTCTTTTTTGTTCTTTAATAATTCAGCCAATCATTAAACTCCAAAAGAAAAGGAAAGAAAGTTGTTTCGCTTTCAAAGTTCCCCACATGAAAATTTTCTACAATTCAAAAACAGAATTTTTTTTAATAGAAAGGCTTGAACGATTGAACTGGAAATAAACTATTTGCTTACTTATAAAGATATGGACCGGTTTTTTTAAGTTTAATTAGCCAATCGGATAAACGGTTTAATAACGCTACAATCTTACTCACTTGAAGTATAAGAGAGCTGTTGATGTGTTTGGTTGTTTCTTTAACGTTCTGTAGCTCAGCGTCCTTTTCTGACAATTGTTGTTTCTGTAACAGATATAACAAAGTTCTTATTATACTTGATCATCTTAGGAGAGATTAAAGATTAACCGAAAGAAAGCGTGCGAGCTACTCACAAACTGCAAGAGAGCTCAAACTTGACTAGGACTCAGGTTTTAACTAAATCACAAACACTATAAAAAGAAACAAATTCTATAGTTCTTGGATCCGTTCGTTCCATTTTGTACTCGTATTGGACAAGTGAGTCTCCAACCCAAGCCCTCTCCCCTAACCCCCATCGCCCTTATAGGCGAATCTTTTGTGACGCCATTTATTTACACTTTACTACGAACTGTGATCCGCTTACCGAGCAAGCCAAAATTTTCTGAGTATCTCAAGATAAAGAGAGAGTAAGACTTACACTGATGGAGAAAATCTGAACTTTAGTATCGCAAAAAAAATCTTTTTTCGCATCGACTTGGAAAATTCGTTGTTTAACAGATTGTATGAGCTCATCAGCCGTTTTGCACATCGCTAAATATAACTCAAAAGTTTGCAAAGCAGACAAACAACAAAACTTGCTAAACTACTTCTAAATATAAACATGCAGCCTACATAAAAATTAAAGTGCCTATAACAATAAAAATCATTTTTGTAACAACTTAAAGTGTTTGGAAACAAAAGATGTTCAAAAAACTAATTTTTTAATTCGGTCGTATTCTCGATTTTTTATACACATTTGAAGTTCAAGTTTTGTTGGTTCACGACCGTGTTTTAGGGGGACTGGGTTATGACGTCGTTCCTGGACATCTCTGGATCGAAACACAGCAGGATGGACGTGTATAAATCAATAATTTTTGATTCAGAAGTACATTCCGATTCCTCGTACAGTTCTCAGTTCTTTTGCGCCTTTGCAATTGTATTTAAAGAAATCTCATTTGCTCAATATTACAAGTCGGGAATGACTTCACAACCCATTCCCCTGAAACGCGGTCGTGGACAAAGATGTCTGAAAATTTTGCTAGTAAATGTAGAAAAAATAACAATTTTACCAAATTTCCATTTTTTTTTTTTTTGCAGAAGTACTTAAAATAATATATGAAATGATTTGATGCAAAGAAAAGTGTTAGCGATATATGCACTTTAAAACATTTCAGACGTTTAAAATTGCAAAATTTTTCAAAAATGCTACTAGGGTGACAATTTAACGCTTAGAAGTAATAAGCTCATATAAAACCATTAAAAACAATGAGTTTTCAAAGCTACACCAAATACGCATTATTTGAGATATCGGACTCAAAATCATTGGGGAGCTTAGTATTATCTTGTTCTACTAATATTAAGTACGCTCTGATTTGTAACCAAGCCAGATGTTGGGATTCCTGGAATCCCACATACTATTGAGGCTTTAAACGTAAACAAAGATTAGCCAATATTTAAATGGAGTTAAGAACTAGTTGTAAAAAAAAATGAGTTGCGCTGACATCAATTAGCTAAAATGTGTTCAAGGCCTTTTCGCTATCAGAGCCCGGTTGCACGAAGCCTGGATAAGCTATCCGCTGGATAAGTGCTTTCTATTTTAGGCAGTAAAACTATAATGAAAGTAATTTGACACCATTTAAACCATTACTTCAGGATTCTTCAACTCACTTAACAACCAAAGATAGAGAAATCAGCAAAGAGTCAAACAATCTTTCATTAATTAGTGACGACGATTAGCTTTTATCCAGCGGATAGCTTATCCAAGCTTTGTACAACCGGGGCCAGAAGTTTAAGAAGGCTGACGTTTCAAGCAAAGGCCAAGGGCTCGACACAGTTTAATATCTTTTGGACATTTCATCACCTACTCAAATCCCTCGAGCTTACAAACAAACTAAGAACAGATAACAAGATTTTCGACTCGGTAACTGAGTATGAGTATTAAATCTTTTCCGCATTTGTAGATGCCTATTCCGTAACTAGCAGCTCGGGGTGTCTCCGAATGGTACGAAAATGGAACAATGCATGTATAGTATGACCTTGAACTTTGTTTATTTTGCCACAAAGCAGCTCAAAGTTTCTAGTGGAAATGCTTTACATTTGAGTTAAAGTAGGTGGCCAACCACTTCTTCTCCTTTTTTTTTTTTTTTTTGCCAAAAAGGATTTTCGTTTATGATAAATTATTTATTCTTATGCAACAAATTGAACTAATGGTATATGTGCGCACTTTATCGGTGGTTTTTATAAAATAAGCAAAAGACACAAGGCAGAATAAACCGTGAAATATGAGTTTGGCAATAACTCGACATCCATTAGTCACCTGCTGTTGTATTATGGGATTTTGTTTCTATTGCTTGAACATCATGTTTAACCTTTTCTTTAAAATGAGTTTGACCTTGGCTACAAATGCTGAAGCCGTCAACAATTGGATAAAAGGGTTACATCAAACCACTTGACAGCCATTCCCGGTTCAAATTGTTGTGTAAAAAAAGATACTTGTAAACCCTCATGAAGCTAGAAAAGAATCGTTTATCAAGGTCAAACTAATTTTTGCTTTAAAAATAAGTTTGACCTTGGCTTCAAACGCTGAAGCCGTCAACAATTAGATAAGAGGGTTACATCAAACCACTTGAAAGCCATTCACGGTTCAAATTGTTGTATGAAAAAAGATATTTGTAAACCATCATGAAACTATAGAAAATAATCGTTTATTTAAAACTCTCTTACAGTTGGCTAAACTAAGTTACGAGTTACTTACGAACATAAGAAGGATAATTAATACCATTTACAAATACTATGATATAACAATATTACCATTTTCAAAGACTGTCGCAGCCTTACTTACTGCAAGTTGGCGCAACTAAGTCTCGTGCTGCTCTCAGAACTATTTTTCTATCGCTTAGATGAAATTCAAAGAGATTCTAAATCCACAGGAGAGCGTTACCTAAGAAAATTTCAATATGTTTTTTGCATTTAACGCCGGGGCTGAGCCACCGCTGTGCTAGTAACATTTCTATAGACAGTTGAGGCTTAAAGCTACGATAGACATGTAACCAATGCTGCCAAAAAGTATTGTGAAATTAATTTCGAATACGTTTCTGGAAACTCTATCAAACCTTTTTGCTTATGAAAATGGTTTTGCTCGTAGTAATGACCTTTTGGCAATCTTTGTTTTGGAGTGTTTTTAGGTTTTTCTCTATTTTTTTTTTAATTTGGCCCTGGGTCAGTCTGTCAACTTCTATCAGTATACCGTACCATGTATGTACAATGCCTAATATAGGGGGAAGTCGTTAACCTAAAACTGCCGGTTACCTAAAGTGAACTCCAATCAATTTCAACGTATCTCAATTTTAAATTCATTGAAGACCATAAAATCCTACAAAATTCTACCAAACAATGTTTTTTTTTTCAAAAATATCCTCGATGCTTGGAAAACTATTTGATCTTAGCAAAAGTGGAAAGAATCGTGCCACCGACTTTGTTGCAGAAATAAAGCGCGCGATGCCTCTAATCAGACACGACTAATGTGTTGACTCCCCAATCTATAAACCTTCAACCTTCAACCTATTTTGTCGTCTAACATAAAAATATAAGTAAAATAAATTGAATCGACGTTTCTGTGTGACTCTGACACTAATCTCAAAATAAGTCGTCATCTTGTTTGGCCACCTGGATATGTCATTATAAATTTCCAAATATTTATAAGTATAGTCCAATATTGCAAGCTTTCCTAATTTTATCTTCGAGTGTTACATGAAAAATATCTCACGATTAAGCACAGCGAACTAAGTAAGTGATAAAGGTTGTTAACCGAAACCGGTCGCCAATAAAGTGCGCATGCAATCGAAACTCAAATGTTGTCGCTGCGCACACTCATTATTCTATTTTAGAGATATCTTATGATTTTATAACAGGCTCGATAAAGGCTGTTAACAGACACCATTCGCCGATTAAGTCTATTTGAAACTCAAATATTACCGCTGAACACAGTCATTATTCTGTTCCCTCATTCCCCAAAAAGGGGCGGGGCGTGCCCCGGGCCCCTCCCCTAAATCCGCCACTGTTTGCTGTTTAGTCTGCCTGGCAGAATGGTAGAAAATAAACAAGAAGCTCCTATTTCGCAATAAATCGAAGAAAGCTCTACAAAAACCGCGATTCAATCAAAAGAAAAGAAACAAGCAAACGTACATAAACACTACATATATGTACAACCACGGGCGCTAGGATAAGCTCACTAAATTAGTTTATGGTTATTGATTTTAAAACGAAGCAGCAAGCGTGATCTATTAACAGCCGATATACTTACAAATACTGTACTTAGTATTCATTATTTTTACCGAATTTCGTTCGCATCGTCCTTTACTGTTCGTGACAGTTACTATAGCTAGTCACCGTTATCATCGAGTTGTCACTCAATGTTTGTGTCAAATACTAGTTATAAACTGTTAGAAAGGGCCGAACGAATTTACTTTTACGGCAACACCGCGAAGCATGATAGAATCTAAAAGTGCATTTATACGCATGCAGAATTGTCCTTTTCTGAAGTGGAGGAATATATTCACAAAGTATGGTAACATTATTCAAAACATTTTCAGTGTGAAATTTTTTGCTAAAAACTTGAGTTCGGGTTCCCTTTTTAATTTTTACTTAGCGTGCTCAATATATACTTACCAAAACTTGGATAAGCTCCTGTAGTCTTGTAACATTATCGAAAATGTCTTTTAATCTTCTCTGCACGTCCCATTGCGCTTGTCTTTGTGCGGAAGTCTTTGGAGCTTTGTCGTTTTCGTAGTTTTCTGTGAAGAACCAGTTCGTGACAGCGAGTAAGTAAGCCCTAAGGCGATAGACAAAAGCGCGCGAAAACCTAGACTTGTTCACGTGTGAAAGTGAAGTACAACTTCGATAGTCATGTAAGTTTTTTTCTTTTATTGACATTTTCTACTTTGTTAATGAGCGATTGAACAAGGCACACTAAAGCTTTTTAACACTTCACCTCAATTCAGGTTTTCGTGCTTTAACAAAAGTCGTGACAAAGTATACTATTGTACAAATAAAGAGCTATAAAAAACACAGATACTTGTGGTGACTGCAGCGATAATAAGATTAACAATCCGTTTCTTCTGGTAATACAAGAAAAACTGGCTTTTCACGCTAAAGTATCGTATCTCGCCCCTTCGTTTCTAAAGTTCAAGATATTTACTGAGAACTCATACATAAAAGGCGAGGTCATTTTTTGTCTTGAAATGACCATACTGAGAATAAAAAACTTGTGCGAGCTAACCTATTTACATATATATTGCTACTTAAAAAACCCGTTAGCAAAGATTATTTTCCATTGATTACACGAATACCGGTACCATTCATTCATTCAACTTCTTCAATGAGACATTCTTCAAAAGCATAGCTCGATTAGCTATATTCAAGCCTGTTGTACCCAGTTTTAAAGCGATTTTAAGTGAAAGATTTGCAGGGTTAAATGTTCGCCGCAATCGGTGACATATACGTATAGTCAAAACAGTTATGGTTTGCTAAAACTTTTGTGTCACTCAACAACGCGCTGATTTATAACATTTAGTAATTTTCGGGCAATGCTGCGCTGTTCTTAAAAACTTTTTGGCGATTTCAGACTGAGGACGTTCCTATATGTTCTTCTTCCCTGATATTTCCCGATAGTGGGTTAAATGCCTGAAGCAATAAAAAGGCACTAAGAAATACTGTTTGTATTTCTTATTTCGGCACGCGATGAATGGAGAATGCTTCAATGAAATGGCGCGCGTATGTACGATTTTAACTCACATCTTAATATGTGTACAAGGATTAATGGAATTCTTAAAATTTTGATCAAAATTTTAACTAGTGATTGCTATCAACTTGTTCCTAACTTTAAGAAACCTCAGCCTGGGTTTTCTTCCAACGTGTTGTTCTTAAAAAATAGTGTTACTGCTATAGAGCAATAATATAACTATATTTGTTCTTACCTGAGGAATTGATCGGTATGACCCCTTGTACAATCAGAACCACAGCCACAGCAACAACAGCTATGAAGAGCGAGTTAAGCAAACACGGAAGATTTTTCTTAAGACATTGTTGTCTTCGCTGTCTAGGTAGTTGGTACGTCGGTCCGAAATCGGAACACTCCGATTCTGTTAAACGCTTTCTTGTATATCCGTTCCTATAAACAGGAGTAGCTTCGTATGTTGAGTTTATTTTCTTCTTGGGATTTCTTTCTTTGTGCTGTTGAATTTTCCTCTGTACGGGTGAATCTTGATGGGTGCTTAAAGTAGCTTTCCTCTTAGTGTCTCGTTCATTTTGTTGTCGACCAACCCTGCTTGGGTATGGTACCGTTTCGTAATGATGGTCCGGGTATTTATCTACGCTTTCATCTTCGTTGTTATCGTATGCAACATTCACATGTTGTTTACGAAGTTCGGTAAACCCCATTTCTATTTCGGAGGGGCTGACACTGGCTCCATTTGCTTTGCTAAAGTTATTTTCATTCATTGAAAATGATCCCATACTGGTTACGTACAGGGTTATCGATACAACTTAGTGTTAGAGAGTACGTGTTCTGCTTTAGTGATACTCACACACTATACCCAAAAATTAAAACCCAAATAATGCTTCTTCTTTTATGTAGTCTTTATGTTCGTTTTCTAGCAAAATCAAGGCTACAGCGAAATTACCAATAAAAGCAACAAATACCGGGTCATAATATCCACGTGTCAACTACGGCACACTGTTTTTCCACCACACTTCGTCAAAACTTTATATCGTCTCCTGTTGAGTCGGTGATAATAGAGATCTCGCCAAAGCTGTGTAATGGAGATTGTTTCTCTGTTTTTGCTATTAACTTCACTGTGAGAGAATGCATAAACTAGTGATTATTTCGTAGGCTTGTGTTCGAAGAATCAGCTTGAGTTCGAGCCTTGTCATCGCCACTTCGTTGCGTGATGTCTGGCATTTACTAAGAGTGAATAGTGATTGGTCAGCTGTTCGTCAGCTGTTATAGGTTTAGCCGTTCGTGGAACACGATTTCCGGTAAACAGTCTAGAAAGAACCTTTGTAAGCAGGGGCGACGTATCGGTATAGTATTATAGTCTTACTAACGAGCGTATTCACAACTAACGTTTATTTGGATATTGTAGACACTCGATATTATGTTCTTGACTCTAACAGTGACTTTGTCAACAGTCACTATGGCAGTGAAAACATACAGCATGTTATTAGAGTCGATAACAGCCACAGGGTATAGAAGAGTATAGTTAAGTAGTTGCGAAATCGAATGTGAATCCTTAACAAAAATAGAGAGTCAAGCTTGCGTCGTTTGATGACTTTCCTTAAAATTGCAGCAGAGATAGAATATAATATTCAGTTTGGAGATTAGTCATAAAGAAAATGGAAATGGAGATGTATGGATGGTCTTATTCGTTTTATCAAAAAATACTGAACTTATTTCATTTTTCGGCTCATGGTATAAAGGGACACATGTATTACGAATCCTTTTAAAAAAAACTGTTGCAAATGCTTTTTATCATTCACACGCGTGTTTTTTGCCCAAAATGCAGCGTGTCTCGAACAATTCAATTCAATTCAATTCAATTCAATTCTTTATTTTGCACTATTCATTTTACAGATAAGAACAGAGAAAATAACATAG
>JAOBAT010090860.1:0-41013 GCA_026413305.1 Hydrozoanthus tunicans
AATTCACCGGACATTGTTTTGACTTTTGAAGTCCGTAACTCAAAAAAGTCTGTACGGTAGCTTATTGACCTAAGTTCGGCCAATCAGAACGCTGGAAATTTGGTTATTGACCGAAAATCAGAGTTACCATTTCATAAAAAAACAGTACCAAAATTGATTATTGACCCAACCACAACTTGTGGAAGCCTTCTATTGCCATTTAACCCTCGAACCCTACTATACTCCACTGTAAGCCCAAACATATATAAAGAGGCGGTACATCGTCACAATACCGTGATGCAACTATAAAAGACTGGTACTATGTTTTGGACACTCGATAAAAGCGATCACGTACGAGTGGTTCGAAACAACGGAACGAGAGATTTTAACACTGGCCTAAGAGCACACAGACAAACACATAAACGTACTTCCTAAGCAATTTCTAAATACCTCATTAAGTTAAGGAAAATATGTTTTACATTTTCTTTCGATATTTTGACGTTCGACTAAAACGAGAAAGGAGAAACACATCTTGAAATTCGTTGAAGGATCTCAAATTTTTTTGAAGAAGCTCGCTTAAATCTTTAACTTATTTGTTGCGTTGATTTTTTTTTCTTTTTGCCCAGACCAACTTGAGAAACAAAAGGAAATTTCATTAGATAAGTACAGCGACAAAAAGGTATTACAACACAATCACAAAGAGGTCATGAAATTAACTATAAAACTTAGTTGCAATATTAATCACGGTAGACTTGGAAGGCAAAGCTATTATTTCCGGCGTGAGTTCGTTTTTCGTTTTTTATAGGTCAATACAGTTTAACTGATCGAAAGATTATCTCCTTCCTTTTGCTAAAATAACAAGATTTTATTCGAAATAAGCACGGGTCGAGGATAAAAAGTAATTCTTCTAAAGCCGACAATAGGGTGCGACTAAACCAAAAACAACTTGACTTACCTGCAAACTTTGCTCAATCCCGTTGAGATGGCGACTACCCGAGTGCGTTGATTGAATAGTCACTACTTAGCTAAACACTTCAGGAAGATAGACGATTACCTCACTATGATGTCGCTAAGAAATTTCCTGACGTACACATCAGAGAATGTCCCTTAGCTGCCATTGATGTTGTTCCGACCAACCACAGGCGCCATCTGATGTGCGGACCAGCTAAAGGCCATTAGCTGACACTCAACGTACCAGTTGACTCAGCCCCCTTTTCGTAGAGTTCCGGTGTACTCCCCGCCTAATGACTGGTGTCCTCGAGGCAGCCATGATTTCAAGTGTAAGAAAAGAAAAGGAAGACAAATTGAACTATACACTTAACAGATGATGTATCGATGCCTACGAGGCATTTTCTCTCTAAGCTTTAACTTGATAAGGCTCACAGTTGCCAAAGATAAATATTTTCAAAGCTAGCTATCAAAAACATTTTGTATAATCTGTACAGTTAGTTGGTAGTTTCCGTTCCACGTAATCGGAGGTGAAAAATGGTTATATCTCCTCAGAATGTTGAAACAGATTGCGGCTAAACAATCTTATCTAAACAAGTGTTCACTGACTCAAACGTTTTGTTAAAACCGACAACGCATTTCATATAAGTATATACACGCATACGGTTGACATAGATGGTTGACTCACAAATAGTAAGGTTATCGTCGTCCGTTTTTTACCAACGAATACTTTCTTGTTCTTGTCCTGTACATTGCTAACAGGTATACTTTAGTACGCGTACGTTATAATCGACTCATGCAAGGTGACTAGTCTCGACCCATAAAGTATTGTAGTTCAACTTTCTTAAATTAACCGCGCCACATTTGATAATTAATATTAAAAGTTTGTTGCTGGGACAAAAACGAACTACTAAAATCCAATATATGTGAAGAAACTATCCTTTGAAGATCTACAGAGTCAAGTCTTTATCCAAACAGCACTTGCTCGTCTCGACAAAGATAGAATCCTATTTTTCCAAGCCAAACTTAAGTAAATAGTATTCATAGACTACAAGAAAATAATACGGGTTTTCCAGTATACTCCAGTTTCTCCAGTTAACTATACCTCGGACCACTTGCTATAGAAGTCCATTCTACCAGCAAACTTACGCAATCAAGAGTGCTTGAATGCATGTGAGTGATCTGTCATCTGGCATACCCATTGACCTTGGAATTTTTGGTTTCAGTTAACCGACTAAGGTGTAAACAACTTAGGGACTTGGACTTTTTCCGTAAAGTTAGTCTGTTCACGAGCGACGCTGAGTTAGAGACCGTAATTAGCACAAGTGTTTGCCTTAACTGCAGCTGATCGCCAGAGATAAGTCGGTTTTGTTAATACCGGGTATTGACCTGTTTTTATGGCTTTCTTTATCGCACCAAAATTTAGTTTCGTAAAACGTCCCAGCTTTGAGGTGGCTATTTAGTTTAGTTTTACTTGTCTTGAGCTTAAAGTGTAGAATTTGCGCTATTCACGTCCCGGCTTATGAAAAAGGAGTTAGAGCTCCGTAAAATAGCCATTTACTTTTCCTGTTTTTAATTGAACAGCAGAAATGGTTCTATTGACAGATATTTATTTAACATCTGGACCGGTAGTTAGTTTAGCCCTATCTTGGAGATTAAAAATGGTCGTTGTTGAATCCATACTAACTTTTGAACCATTTCAGTTATGATTATTGTTTTTGCTCGTTTTGTAGAGAGCAAAAGATTGGTGCTCCTTATCTCAAACTTTTAACCAGTTTTCGATACCCGGCAGTAAAAAATCACTCATTTTGCTTAGTGCCTGTAAAAACGATCGGTGTTATTCATTCTAATTTTTGAACCGGTTGATGAAACCTTATGAAGTGATCATTCATTTTGCTTGTCTTGAAGAGCAGGAATTAATTGGGACAGTCATTATAACGTTTCAAGAAGTCGGCAAATGTCCATAAACTGTCTACTTAATTAGTCCTTTCTTGAAATTCATATTTAGTAAATGCTCAGTACGTTGATGTTTTTTTTTCTTTTGAAAAAGCTCAGCAGGAAAGAAGTATTTTCTTGGCGCAGTTGCTTTCTTGGTTGTGACGAAGGTATAACTGAATGAGGCATTAGCATGGTCTTAGCAGCTCCATGTGAAAACGACAAATCTCGAGTTTTCCGGCTGACTAACAAGATTCAATTATGAGATTCCGGATTCCAAGTCACACGAGGACTCTAAATTATGAAACAATTGGGCCCTAAATTACTAACTGAGCCTCAATCCGCATTCCAACAGTCACTAGATTCCGGATTCCAAATCAAATAAGGGATCTGGATTATGGAGTATGTGGAAACATGTGTCACCAATGCTGTGTTCTCCGTTCAATCAGTCATTAGGTTTCGGTCTCCAAACTTATGGGCCGGGATCCCGGAGTCCAAATCACATAAGGTTCTTGATTATGAAATGGTTTGAAAACTGAATTACTTAAGTTTGATTCCGCATTCCATCAATAACTAGGTTACGGATTCCAAATCGCATGAGGTTCCGGTGTGTCAATAAGACATGAATCCGGACTCTATCAGACACTAGAGCTCTAGATTCAAAACAGTGAGGTTCCGTACTTCAAATCACACGAGGATTTAGGATAATGGAACAGCTATTTCGGAATCTAGCAGCCATGCACTAGATTCTGGATTTCAATCAGTGAGATTCTTGATTCCAGGTCACATCAGTGAGGATTCAGGATTATGGAACAGCTGGGAGTGCGAATCACTTGGACATGACTCGAGACTGTAGCAGTCATTAGATTCTGGCTTCCATTCAATGAGATCCCGGATTCCGAATCACACGAGATTTCAAGATTATGGAACAACTGGGAATCCAAATCACTTGGGCGGGATTCCTGACTCTAGAATAGATTCTGGGTTCCAAACAGTAAGATTTCGGATTCCGAATCACATGAGGATTCAGGATTATGGAACAGCTGGCATCTCGAATCACTTGGCCAGGATTCCGGACTCTAGCAGTCACTGGATTCAGAATTCAAACAGTGCGATTCCGGGTTCAAAATCACAAGTGAATTCAGGATCATGGAACAGATGGAAATCTGAATCACTTAGACATGACTCGAGACTTTAACAGTCATTAGATTCTTGATTCCAAACAAAAAGATTCCGGAACCCTGATCACATGAGGATTCAGGATTATGGAGGAGCTGGGAGTCCGGATCAGTTGGACGGGATTCCGGACCCTAGCAGTCACTAGATTCTGGATTCCAATCATTTAGAGTTCTAGATTCCGAATCACATGAGGTGAATGTCATATGAGGTGATTGTGATCGATGACACACAGCTCATGCACATTTTCGTCTGCGGAATTTTAGCTGCAAATATGACATTTACCTCATGCGTATTTTTAACCGTTTACCAGTTTACCTATTTTCCAGGCTTAACAGAGGCAGGTTTTAGAAAACAGTATGAAATGATAAGCTGGCATTGAGTTCTGGCAGTAAATGCTATTATTGAAGAGGCAACTTTATACAGAACAAATGCTCAAATTGCCAGAATTTATGACAAATTTTTAAAAAAAAGCTAAGGCTCGGGCTCGATAGGTATTTTTTTATAAACCATACTGAGATTCGACCTTTAATTTAACATAGAGAATGAATAAAAATGTTTCGCAGTTTAACTAAGGCAGTGCGTACTTGCCGTTTATAAACAATTCTCACAGGAAAAAATCAGTTTTCGAAAGATAAAAACAGTTATTGGAATTGGTAATCGCAAGCACAAGTTATGACAACTCGTTCGATAATTATCGGTTGATACGTTCATACGAAAAGACATAAACTAACAAAATGGATTTTTTAACAAAACATGGAAAAAAGTGATAAGTTTGTAAGTGACGTTGGTTGGAAACCGACTTCATTAAGTCAGCGGTGTGCTGTCAGGCGCATGCTCAAAAGTTGAACTCGTGTGGTAGCACGCCAGAACGGCACTGAATATCCAAAGTTTCAGTAGAAACAAATCTGTCTTGGTCTTCTCTCACATTTTCTTCTAGCACTCGGGGCTGGATTTTCGATCAGCCTCAAAAATGGCTTCACGACCCGATGCCCGCTTAAAGTCTTACAAGAACAAAGCGCTGGATAGTACAGAGATGAGGCGCCGGCGCGAAGAAGAAGGAGTTCAGCTACGTAAGGCCAAAAGAGAAGAACAGGTTGCAGATCTAGTCGTTCCTTACACAAAAATTAAATTTGTTGTTGTCTTTTCAAATGTTGGTTATAGTGTTAGAAACGAACAATATTGATTTGGGTCTATCTCATTTTCTTGAATCTCCAAGATGTTCAAGAGAAGAAATGTAGAAATAGCGCACAACAATTCACAATTCAGCGAGCTGGAAGGGCTGCTCACAAACCACGCTGGACAGGTAGGATGGGCATATTTCGGCCTTTTAAAGTAAATAAAAGCAAAATAGAAAGAACTGGTTATGTACCGCAATTTGAAGTTGCCTTTCGAGGCTTTGGACGATATTGACGAACGAAGTTAAATCAAGTAGTCGGTGTACAAATTAGCAGTATAAACACTTCAAAAACTGAGTTTTAGTTCCTGTCAGTGAGATTGCATGGAAATTTTTACTGTCTGTTGCGTTACTTCTGGATGACGAATTGCTATGAGACAAAACAAAATAAGACCGATCGGAAAACACGGCACCTCAATTCGTACAAGTACTGTAGGTTTCGTACTGTAGTCCTGGTGTTGCCAGACACGCATAGACAATGAATTATTGCGAAATAAACAAGAGGCAGTAAGATTTATAGAAACTCCGAAATTGTTTTAAAAAATCTGTCTGTATTTTTTAAAAGAGGAGTTATACAGTAACAATGTGTGGAAAAGGCCAATTGCCAAAGTGTACATGATATTTTCTTACTTTCTCCACAGTGTATTTGTTTTATTTTTTCAAGAAGTTTGACCTTCATGTAATTAGCAAAAACAAAAAGAAAGATGTTTTGCTACTAAAGACACTTCGTTTTGAACTTTTACCTTTTTTTCTTTCATTTTCTTGTTTTGTCATACTCTGGTACCATGTTTTGCCCAAGCTATGTAAGGAGATGAAAATTTGGTTGTCATCTGGCCAATAAAAGTAATTTTTTTAGAAGTGAAAGAAATCAAATACTAAATGGAGTTTAAAAGTAAAATCATGCTTAATGAACTATCTCAGTAATTAAACAGACAGTGAAAGAATGAAAAAACATCCAAGGTTTGACTGTAGAAAAACTAAGAAAAAATAAATTAATTGCTTGTATTAAATGTTAACTTTTATCCCTTACTCCCAGGGTAAAATTTTGCCTGAAATGGTGCAAAGTCTATACTCTGATGACACAAACCAACAGCTTCTTGCTACACAGAAATTTAGAAAAGTTCTGTCAAAAGGTATGATTATATATACTCCCTGATAAACTGAACATATTATCTTACGCTGTGCTAGCGTGATAACAGTCTGTTGCTATATGGTGGTCACTGGTCCTTGATGTTGGGGTAGCTAGCTACTCAATGTAGGGAGACATCCATGGGTTCGAGTCCTGCTTAGGGCAAAAAAATTAAATTTTTCAGACAATGAAGTGTGTGGAAAGGAAGTATGTATGTTTAATATATAGTTCAGAACTCTAGATATATATCAATTATATATTATTTGGTTTAGTTTATATATAATATATATAAGTTTATTTTACATGTTTGTAACCGCCTCCTGGTTACCCTAGTTGGTAAGGTGCCAGTCTTTTGTGCGGGAGGTCCGGGTTCGATTTCAAGTGCTGGAGCTTCTTAAAACAACTGAGGAGAAGGAGCTGCCTTTGTTCTAACATCTGCAAGCAGTTAGACCTTCGTGTCTTCTCGGATAAGGACGTTAAATCGTAGGCCCAGTCTCTCTATCTCCTATAGGGGGACTTAAAAGAACCCACATCACTTGTCGTAAAAGAGTTGGGTGATCCTGGTGTTGTGGTCTGTCTTCTGCCAACTAAGGGCAACTCTTACTAAACATTACTGTGAGCCATATAGTGGACTGTCTAAGACCCTCAATACCAGAGTCATCTGTAAATCATTGTTAAGCGCCTTTGAACATATCCACATGGAAAAGAGTGCTATATAAATGCTAAAAATTTTTTTTATATTGTTTGTCAGAGTACTGATGGTCAATTTGGTTTGCAGAGCCCAACCCACCAATAGATGATGTTATTCAGTGTGGAGTTATTCCAAGATTTGTTGAGTTTCTTCAGAGAGAAGATGCAAACAAATTACAGGTACAATTAATTTCAGTCAGCTTTTTGTACACTAACAATAAAAATTTGTCTGATCAAGTAGCTTGATAGTTTAAAACATTCTTTTCTATCTACTCTGGAGTTTTAAATAATTGTCAACAGAGCGTAATAATGGTACAGGGTGATAAAATCTTCAAATATTAATAATAATACAGGACAAAATATTAGTATAGAGTGGAAAAAATCTTAAAAATTCAATAACAATAGTTGTATATATATATATGTATTGTTTCAGTGTGGAAAGTCCAATAAAAACATTTTCAGCTACTATTTCGAAAATGATGCCTCTTGTATTGTGCAATACTCAGGGATACCCACACCCATATGACTTTTATCACCAGGGCTGAGTTTTTCAAAGGCTGGTTAACTTTAACCCTGGGTAAGGCCAAAAATCAAGCAGTAATTTCTTCTCTAAGGAAAGCTTCATTGTTCTAATAACATACTGCTTAGATTTTCTGTGAAAAAAAAATTAACAAATTATGAAATTAAAAAATAATAATCAAATAAAATTATGTGTGGCTATTTGAGACTCAAGAGTAGTTATTCAAGTTTGTTTTTTCATTGTAGTTTGAAGCAGCGTGGGCTCTAACGAACATTGCTTCAGGGACCTCGTTACAAACACGCGAGGTGGTTCAATCTGGTGCCGTCCCTACTTTCATTAGGCTGTTGCGCTCTCCCCATGATGAAGTACAAGAGCAGGCAGTCTGGGCTCTAGGAAATATTGCTGGTGATAGCGCAGACTGTAGGGACTATGTTCTTGGATGTGGCATTCTTCTGCCATTGCTTAAGTAAGTAATGTATGCTACATGGGTGGAAAATGTTTGTTGACTGTGCTTGTTTGCATCAACTCAGGAAAGTAAAGTAAAGTGGTACATTTATATAGTACCTTTTCTATTTGAATATGTTCAAAGCACTTTACAATGATCAGCTTACCCCCAGTGGACTGGAAGCATAATTTTTTATACAGTATAGCAGCAATTGGCAGCCACTTTAAAGTGGTCCATGTATGCTGGTACTCATTTTACCAAACCCAGAAAGATGGAAAGAAGCCGGGAAACTTCTTCCATGTTTAAAATAACTAATATTCACTAATTCTAGCGTGAAGCAACTGAATTTAAAATGAAGCAATACACCAAGTTATGATTAACACTTATTTTTCTGGAATTTGTGAATATTTCACTTTAGTTGAGGTCTATTGGTACTGTTTTTGCCACCAGTGAAGTAGGTTATATAATAATTTTAGCCGAATCTATTTGTTTGATTTCTCCTAATAGCCTTCTCACCAAGTCGACAAGACTATCAATGACAAGAAACTTGGTATGGGCCCTTTCAAATCTGTGTAGAGGGAAAAACCCACCTCCGGAATTCCCGAAGGTGAGACACCATACATTACAAGTACAACTTTCAATTTTGTACAAGGAGGGAATTATACTTCTTTTTTTTACAAGGATATATTTACAACAATCCTATGACTCCAGTAACTGTTAAAAAAAATTATGGTTTCAGGCTTTTTATTATTGACTCAAGATTCAGTTAATTTAACGAGTCAAGATTCCAGTCGTTATTGATTAGTGAAGATTTCAATCTTTCTTAATAATGAGTCAGTTAAAAATTGATTGTTAATTTGTCAGAAATCATCCTTCAAGGTTGTAGTCACATACAAATCCATAATGTCAGCTTGAATCGATACTACATGTCATCTTTTTAACATGTTAATTTTCTGTTAGGTTTCTCCGTGTCTGCCTATTCTGGCACGTCTTCTCTTCAATACTGATGCAGATGTTTTGGCGGATTCATGCTGGGCCTTATCATACTTGTCTGATGGACCCAATGAAAAAATACAAGCTGTCATTGATTCAGGGGTTTGTCGCAGATTGGTCGAACTGTTAATGTAAGTGCATAGCAATAGACATGCACTTGTTACATATAAGTGAATGCTTCCGATTTGTTGCTAACCTTCGGCATGCCATATTTAGACAGTAGAGAAAATACAAATTAAATTGGCTTTAAAAAATCTGTTTAGGTTCATATTGCTGTTAACCTTTTCAGTGCAGTCATTTTTCTAAACACTTTATTTTACCTTCAGCTTACATGTTTCCTATGCCAAAACAGTATAAGATATTTGGTATTAATCAAACATAGAAACATGAAAACTAATTCTCCTAAAATGAGGAAAATATTGGTTCTATTCAGGATAATTTAGTAAAATAGCATTTGGCATAATAGGCCTTATGCATGTACCTACACATCAAACTTGTCAATTTCACCCCCAAGCCTCATATTCAAGAAATAGGTGTGAGCATTTTGAACGTGCAAACTGTATTCATAAAGGAATCCTTTTCATTTGTGGACGCTTTAGGATTTGATTTATGAAGTATTCACACTTTCTTGATTCGAAAGCGATGCTTGAGGATGTTTGACGTAAACACGCATAAGGCCTATTGGACTGACAGGGTTCTTTTTCAAAAGTTTTGATTAGCATAATAACAAATGCAGACAGTTTCTATTCTAAAGGGATGGAAAAACTGTTGTTTTCATTGGCAACACAAGCAAGGCAATATTTCGTACAGTCTGTAGTTCTTAAAACTGGGAAATGAGAGTTTTTCATCTAAGTGCAAAATAATTTTGTCTCTAAATAAAAATAAACTTAGTTTTTGAGTAATTAAACAGGACTTTATTTCTAAAAATGTTTAACTGTCATGTAACTATGTACAACTTGTGTAAAAATCAAGTGTGTGTAAGTCTAACCCCATTTTAAAAGCCAAATTCAACGCTTATTTAAAAAATAGGTTTTGCCAACTGTTTTCATCGATGAAATAAAAGAGGTATTAATATTAAATAAAAATGATCACAATGGTTATCAGAAGTTTGTAAATAACCTGAATCTTTGCTCATTCTTTATTATCTGGTGGCTTCTAAAGTGACTGTTTTTTGTGATTTGAAAGTTCTAAAACGTGATATCTTCCTCATTGGTTTTGCCAAACAAGCCATTGTTCGGAAGTGGGGTTTTCATCGTTGTTGATTCCTTTGCACTGTGACTCTGTTTTAACTGATTTAGGCATTTTTGGGGTGTTATGTTTTCTTTTTCAAGTTAAAGTCGCAGTTGATTTTTTGTTAACAATCGCATCTTAAAAGTTCAACTTACACGCAAGTATATATGGTGCTCTCAACTGCGAAGGTTGATTCAGCTTGATTGACGGCCTGGTTAGTTAAACCATTGCACATGGCACACATAGGTGTGGCTTGTGTTGAACTAGCTGTAGATTGAACCTGAGTTGGTGGATCCTGCAGCAGTTCTCCATGGGATCTGGTACAAGCTGGTTGATTGGTACCTCAGTGTGTCTAATGACATCTTCAACATGTATTATAATTTTATGTCCTCCCTGCTAACTTGCCAACTTCTGTTAATCAAGTGTAATATTTGCTTTTAACAGGCACAAACAAAATAATGTGATTTCTGCTGCCTTGCGGGCTGTTGGCAATATTGTAACTGGTGACGATGTACAAACACAGGTAATAATGCTTTATTTACAAAATTAATAATTAAAATAAAAGAAGTCTAACTTACGTTATTTAAGATATTGCACTTAATTTTTTTCATTCAGGCAATAGTTATTGAACTGTAACACTGTTTTATAGGTGATATTGAACTGTAATGCTTTGCCCAGCTTGTTGCATCTGCTGTCAAGCCAAAAGGAGAGCATACGAAAAGAAGCATGCTGGACAATATCAAACATCACAGCTGGAAACCGGACCCAGATTCAGGTTTGAGGAATATTTTAAATTTGCCAGTTTGACTCTCCACAACTAAGTGCTTTTGAATCTAGTTAGTTGAATATGTTTTCTTGGGTAAGACTTGCATGTATAGAATAACTATATTCAAACAGCCTCCAGTGAAACCTTGCCACTGGAAGTTAACTCTAATGTTTCCATCTCCAGTGGTAAGGCTATATTCTAAGTTGGTTGGTATTTGTATAAAATTATGCCGCTGTAGGACAATACATATAGGTGCAGTCGCTTTAATTAAAACTCATAAAATTAATTAGTAATTAAAATTAATTTAATAGCGAACATTGCACCAAAATTAATTAGATTGAGGTTTGTAGAATCATGCATGAGTTAGAATGCTGAACCTAGAAATGTGCATGAATTATAAATAATTTATGCTGTTCTTAGAAACATGAATAATTTAGAATGCTAAATTTAGAAATATGTTCGAATTAAAATGCTTTCCATTAGTAGAAATGTGCATGAATTAGAATGCTCTGTCTAGAAACGTGCATGATTTAGAATGCTGTTCCTAGAAACATGCATGATTTTGAATGCTGTTCCTAGAAACATGTATGAGTTAGAATATTAATTAGTCGTAATTTTGTGAAGGTGATAAACTACCATTCAGTGAGGCTTTTAAAATTAATGCAAGTAGTAGTTAATGCTTAAGAAATTATAATCATCTCCCTTCACCTTCCAGGCAGTGATTGATGCCAACATTATTCCAATGTTAGTGGAGACCCTCACCAAGGCAGAGTTCAAGACAAGGAAGGAAGCAGCCTGGGCTGTAACTAATGCAACATCAGGGGGGACTGCTCAACAGATCAGGTTTGATTGGCAGTTGCATGCTGTAGCTTCATTCTGATGCATACAACTTAAGTTGTAAAAAGAACAGAGATAAGCAACAACTGACTATAAACTTGGAACGCTTATCAAAACTAATGAGTGAACAACCTTTCGGTTCTATAAGTTAGTGTAGTTTCAAAGAAGAAAAAAAAATGCAAAACAGCTGGAAGCAAGAACAAAAATGAGCCATACTGTACTACTGTTCATTCTTTGTAAAATGTCCTATTTTTAAAACCACATTTTGGGAAGATTACTCAGCATTTCAATCTCATATTTTCAGAGAAAGTTTGTTCTGCAGAAACATTTCATTATTCAGAAGCTTTGTTTCTGTAGCTGAATTGAGAAAGAAGAGTGTGCATTCTAATGAGGCAAAAAACACATGTAAACAAAAACTGGCCTATAATTGAAAATTTTAATGTAATAATGATGTTATCTGTAACAAGGAAAACAGATCACTGTCGGCAGGCTGAAGCTTAGGGTTTTTTTTGTTGTTTTACTCAAAAGAACCAAGGCCAAATTTTTCCTAGTTTTCAACTTGTAATCATCTTGTTCACAAGGGTGATTTTTATTGCTGCATTAGAGTTGATTTCAGTTGGGGTGGTACTGCCAGGGTGACCAGGTCTTTGATAGTCTTTGGGAAGATTTCTTTCTTCTTGAACAATGTTATAGCTTTTTCTGTAGTTTTGCACCATTTTTTTGTTGTTTATTCAAATCCGAATCACCTAGATAAACAAACTGTCAGTGAAACTGCAAAATCTCCCTGCAACATGCACATGATTTGATGGGCCAGTAAGTCAAAATTTCTAAAGTTTGGACCTTAAATAGTTTTAAAAAGTTCTTAAATCTTGATGAGTTAAACCTGCAGGTAACCTGTATTGTACACTGGTGATTTTGTACATTGTGAATTTAAATAGTTAAATTTCAAATCAGACTACAGTATATCGCTCAGCAAGTGTACCGTGATTGATAAATAACACCTGTGTCTGTGGTGTTTGTGAAGGTACATTGTGAGTCAAGGAGCTATTCGGCCCTTGTGTGATCTGCTGACTGTGTTGGATGCCAAGATTGTGCAAGTAGCGCTGAATGGCCTGGAGAACATCCTACGGGTTGGTGCCCAGGACATCAAGGAGAGCGATAAGGATGCAGGGGGTGTCAACCCATTTGCTGTGATGGTGGAGGAGGCGTATGGTAAGTTCATTGATGATTTGATAAGCCAAATTCTCCTAACTAGAACTCGTACTTTTCCTTTTACCAGTTTAGGAGAATTTTGCTTTTCATCTTTGGTTTCTATGCTTAATCAATTTCCACTTTCTTATTGCATATTTCGTATAAGTTATGTAAGGAGAAGTTAGTTGTTGATAAATGAGCTGGGATGGATAGGGTTATTCAATTCAATTCAATTTTATTTTCTAACCACTTGGTAGTTAATAAAATATATAGTAGTACTTTTCAAAAAAAGGGAAGTAAACAATAATGATAATGGTAATACTGTAACATAATTATATAGAAAAAAATCTTACATTAAAGTGTATATATCAGTATCAAGGAACTTGGTCTGTTAGAAAGAGATTTTGAAAAAGAAGAAAAATGTCGTTTGTTTCATTAAAATAACTTTTTTGGTTGCTGAGTAATAAAGCTTTTTCAAATATGCAAATTACCAATCTTGACACGTCAAAGTCGGGAATCCAAAGGGTAAAATTACAAAACAGTCAATATTTCTTGAAATACCAGATCATTGATCTTGAAACTCTACACTTTAACACAAACACAAACACGTGTTAAAGAGATAACAGTTGTTTTGTAGTTTTTCCCTTTGGATTCCCGACTTTGACGTTACAAGATTGGTAATTTGCATATTTGAAAAAGCTTTATTACTCAGCAACCAAAAGAGTTATTCTATTGAAATAAATGACATTTTTCTTCTTTTACAAAATCCCTTTCTAACAGACCAAGTTCCTTGATACTGATATATACACTTTAACTATAAAGTTGCTATACCTAGGGTAAGGTAGCCTAAAAAGAAACCGAGAGGCTTATGTTTTCTAGGCTACCTTTTAATCAGTAACAAAAAATGGATCTTTGAAAAAAAGGAAAAAAAAGAAAAATCTCAGAACTCAAAAGATAGCTTATCCCATCTGTCAATTTGTTTTGTATGCATTTAAATAGATAGTATAACTAATAAATCTATAAATAAATGGACATTTACTGTTGCAATAAGTACTTTTTGAGATTAGTTTTAAAGAGATAAAATGATGGTATACTTTTAGGGTTATACAAATGATTAGAAGCATTACGAAACAGCAACATAAGTGTATCGGATAACTGCCTTTTATGACAGCCCTGCATGACCTCAGCCGGAGACAATAAATTTTGTATGATGCAGCTATTATGCGTAATGTGGAAGTGTTACAGTATATTGCTATGTACCACTAAATACAAAATAATAATTATATGATTGTGACCAGTAGCTTTGTTCTTGGGACCAGTACATTCGAGACCCACTGGTCCTGTGAAAAACCAGACTTAAAAGTTAAGCTTATCCCAAAGCTTCCACCCCAATTGGTGTCACTCCTCCCCCCTCATCCTTCTCCATGTACTGTATTTATTAGTGCCCAACCTCAAATAAGCGTCCACCTAAGAGTGAAAAGTTAGTGTGCAGCCTCGAACTAGCGCCCACCCCCTCCCCCAGGAAAGCTAATAAAAAGAAGAAAAGAAAGAAATTCAATATTTATAGTGAAGCGTTTATTATTTCATTTCCTCAGTAGCTTGAAGTGGATAATATCCGAAAGCCTATTAAAACGGTCCCCCCCCCTTTTTTTTTTCCTTCGGGTGGTTTTGTTTTACGAAAGCTATCTAGTGGTTCTATCTGTGCTTCCTTTTTCAATTCTAATAAAACGTTTCCTTTCAGGTCTTGACAAACTCGAATTCCTACAAGGTCACGACAATGACGAAATCTATAGAAAGGCATACGACATTATCGACACGTACTTCAGTCCTGAGGAGGAGGATGAAAAGATAATGCCCGTCGTAGACCCCAATTCAGGACAGTATCAATTTGGTCAGAATGTGAACCCTCCTCAGGAGGGCTATCAGTTCTAGACACAACGTATGTGCTTAGAAATTGAAATGAGACAAGAGCATTTGAGCAAAGACGTGTGGGAGTAGCACCCAATTCCGTGCAGCCCATCTGACTTGCCTACAGATAAGTGTGACACACTACCTCGACGCCACACCCATGGTGGGTGGGGGTACATCCAGGATTGCCTGTCCACCCATCATACACAAACACACGCAGTTCTGTCCTTCAGCTCGACAATATTCAACAAGCCATTTGTGAGAGAATGTGAGAGAAGACTTAAGTGAGCTGTGAGTTAAGACTGGTAGTGAGTGAGCGCTCTGCGAGTAAAGACTGGTACAGTGAGTAGTCTGTGAGTTAAGACTGGTACTGAGTGAACGCTCTGTGAGAAAACCGAGAAACCAAACTTTCCTACAACAAGTTCCACTCCGAGAGACTAAACACAAGAGTTGACTCCAATATTAAAAGGAGAAATTTAATGATCTATAAAAATTGAAAAGCCATTGGACAAACGACAGTTTAGAGGCGACAAGTCAAAATGAAGCTGTTTTAAAACATGCTATGAGTTATCTTTGTTAGTCTCGTGACCGTGAGCACAAAACATATCAAATACACCACGAGCAATTAAAAGAAATTACAAGTTTTATTTTCATTACTGCTAAAGCAGATTTTTTGCTCGGTTTGCCCAACTTTTTACTGAAAATTTGTTGGGAGCATTTGTGATTGCCGTGGTTCATTTAAAGATGTTAGTTTACTGGCCGAAAAACAGCCAGTTCACTATTAAAAAGTAATGACTTGGTCATTTTAGATTAGTTTTTTTGCTAAAAAAATGCGTAGTTGATAAATAAAGTAATACTCTGACTTGCTTACATGGTCTTGGTTTGGAGGGGGATGGGGGTTTGATGCACTCGTATAAAATCTATGGCCCGGTTGTACAAACGCCCATTATCACTAACCCATGGTTTCAGGATTAAATTTTTAACTTGGCCTGTAATTTTTAAACTGACACGTTTTTTCCTTGGAAAATCTAAACGGTACTTCAAAACTAGAACCTTAGAACCTTGGAGAAGAAGTTACTGATTGAATTTGGAATAGCTTTGGAACAACACAGCCCAGAGTGTAAGACTTGTTTTTGACACGCAGCTCAAACAGATCTCGCATGAATAGTAACACATTCCGGTCAAACCTTGACACGCAAAATAAAGGTAAAACAACAAAAAGTAAGATCGGTCATAATCGAGCCAAAGGCAAAAGCCATATTTAGTCACTCCGTTATATAGTCTCCGGCGAGCGTCGACAGCAAGCGACAAAACAGCCTTCCCAAAACCCCAACAAACCACTCGAGATAACACGAAAGCCATAGGAAGTTAACTTTATTAATCTGTCTCTATTTCGTGTTTTGGAGTTCACATGAGGAAAACATACTCTTTATGGAGAGAGTTGTCTGCCTAGCTGTGGACCAACTCGTAAATGACGACCCGGGGTTTGATAAATAAAAGGCTTTTTTGCTCATTGTCTTTTAAAAAAAAAAAGCAATTAACTGTGGCAAACGAACAGGGCAATATTGAATTTCAGTTCCATACTCCCAGATTGAAGTATCACCCAAATATGAATGAGTTGGCTCTTAGCCCCTTTGATTTTACATTTTGTGACTATCTGGTTTTGCTTTTTGTTTTTCGTCGAAGCTGCTGGTGGATACAAGAAGGATTGAATATGCAAAGCAGTTGAACTATTTTAAAGCAATATCGAGTATTAATTTCCGATTTAAGGCGTGTTCTGAGACGTTGGGCCATCTTTGTAAAAGATGGCCCAACGTTAATAGGTTAAAAAAGCACATGTGTTGCCAGTTTCCTAGTTTCTCCGTAAACAAGCATGGGTACCCCACATTTGTTTTCGTCAATCAACCAAATTTCAACAGGACTCTCTGAAGAGAAAAAATAGGAAAAATTTGAATGATGCAAAAGGGTGGAAAAATACAAAAAAAAACAGACAAAAGAATACACTGTTTCTTTAGGTGTTGGAAACATAGTAATAACAAAAGCACACGAAATTCCTCCTTATCAATAACGTTTTTGCTGAAAATCACAATAAAATTATTCTCCTAATCCTGAAGAACTCTTTACTTTATCTTCCTTATCTCCCTTATGCTCCTCGATGTTATCTTGGTTGGCCAGGAATCAAAAGTTTTAGTTTCAAGCTTACCATAACAGAAAAATAGCCCTGAGGGGGTAATTTGTATCTCGAAAGTTGACATGGGCACACTCTTTTTATTCCATTTTTGCAATTTACACACAATGATTGACAAATGAGGAAAGTTTGACAAAAATCTAAGGGTCGTTCTATTTGAATGGAATGACCTTAAGAAGTGTACAAGATCGAGCTGTGTCGATTATTTCATTTCCTCCTTAATCTTTCAACTTCAGTATCCGTGAGAGTGCAATTGATTAAACCCTGTGTGAAGTATAAGCAGCGTTAAGCCTTTTCATTGCTATTATCTCGCAAAATAAAGTTGCTACTAGCTGAAAATCGCGAAGTTATATAGCCCCCACCTAAGCCAAAAAAGCAAAGCATTTATTCGAATAAATACGGTAAGACGACCAAAAATCTGTAAACTTCGAACTTGACGCCCAAAATGTTAATAGAGCTTCAAGAGCTTCATCTCTGAGCCTCGTTTTAGCGGTGTAAGGTTCGCAAGGCATTGTGGTGAAACTTACAGCCACCATCGTTTGTGCAATGGTCAGTTGTTGGTGTGTGAAGGCGGAATTACAACCAAATTTTTGTTGGATAGTTAAGAAGTTGAAAAAGATATTTGAATAAAAGGAATATTGAGTAAAGTCAGCAAACCGTCCCTCCTGGCAAAGGACTAGTACAGCTTTGGTTTGAGGACGGTTTGGCGATATTACATCAAATATTAACTTCAAAATTAACTTTTCAACTTCCCAAAAAATAACTAAGTTCAAAATTCTCTTTAAAAGTACCAATTATCAAAATAATAAAAGACACATTAAAAATCATCAAAAATCTTTAAATTCTCAAGCTGATTCTCCTTTAATTTATTCCATCTGTTTTTTAAGCGATGCAATTTTGTACTGTTTCATATCATGGACGGAGGTATCCTAAAAAACATGAGAAAAAGTGGCCACGAAGCGCGCTCTGGGTGTACTCGGGCTTAATTCTTGCGCGAACTAACCCCTTTAGTGCCAGTGATCATTTCTTAACATCTAACTTCTCATTAAATAACACGTACAAAACAAGACGTTTGGTTATGAGAAAATGAGAGTTGGTCAAGAAAAACACACTACTGATGATGAAAAGTAAAATTCTCCCAAACTTGTTGAATGAAAAGTATGTGCTCCAGTTGGGAGAATTTAACAATATCTGGGACTGAAAGGATTAAAGGGGAACTTAACTGAACTCTAAAATCAACATATTTCTAATGAAATCCTTCAAGGTGTTGAGAACATATCTAAAACTTTTTTTCTTGTGTCGCCCTGATTTTCCGAGAAATTTTAGTTTGTATGTGAGTGTTTCGGGTCTTTTGGTGTCATTGAGCGTGGGCGCTTGTCGACTTTTCAGCGGTAAACCAAGGTAAAGTGTGACGCAAGTTACGGGGAGCGAGCGAGCGCGTGAACATGTACAGTTTTTGTTGTCAGAAGCTCGCCTACACAGTCAAGAGTGAAAGTTACAACTTACATTGTGTGCGATATCTCACACCAATGATTCATTTTTCCATCCAAGCTAATTCTTACCCATATCTGACGTCATAGCCTCACTCTCTCTCCGCTTAATCCCTATTTCTGAGCCACCGGTACAAGGCGGCAAATAACGTGTTTTAAACTCGAATTTCTCGGAAAATAAGCGCGATACAAGTAATTTTTTTGAATATCGTTTTTACACTCAGTTAAAGGTTTTGTTTGAAAAAAGTTTATTTTAGGATTCAGTTCCCCTTTAAGATTTGTTGTTTACGTTTGTATTTTCCTGGCAAATCTAAGTCGATAAAGTACATGACTGAGTGGAGCGTGGATGTGTCAACATCGAGAAGCGTTCTCAGCCGTAAAGAATCGATTTTTAAAGTCGACTTTTCAGCTGCAAGTCGATTTGTGTGTGATTTGCATGTCAATAAACGCTTTAGGCTACTTAAAAAATATCCCCGTTTATCATCAAAATTTTCAAAAAATTCATAGCTTTGACACATTTTTTATTGATTTGGGAGTAAATCTTCACCCATAACTACCACACTAAGTATTTATATGCGAGCGTGACACAGTTGTTACGAAAACAATTTGATGAGCTGGCGTGTATAAATCGGCAAAATGCCGCTAACAAAATCGCTACTCACTCCGTATATTCATTTGCTAAAGGGAAGAAACTTCTCGATTCTATTCAAAAATTTCTTTAAAAAAGTCAACGCGCTAGCAAAAATCAGTGCGTGCGCTGTTGATAAACCGGGATATCTTTTAAGAGTGGCCTTATGTTAGATTGCCGACACACGCTCGGCAAAGTAATTTGCGATGGGCATCTGGAGCCGGCCGACACTGGACAGCTGACGGCAGATCGCAAATTAAGTTTACTGTCTTCCTTGAGTAAACATTTATCTTTTTCTCAGCTATTAAAGAAGCACACGTCTGAAATGACTAGATAAGTCAAAAGTAAATTAGAAGCATAGGCCTTTATTCAACACACCGTCTAGAATGTTTACTTCTGGGAAACACATTTCCGGCATTTACTCTCATCTTTGCGTAAATTAACGCCTTCAATCATAGTAGAGTTTATGGAACAAAGAAATTGGATATGCCTCGCTGAGTAGTAACGGCATTAAAACATTAATTTGGCAGTTGGATCTATCGCCTACATAACCTGCTAGAGAAAGACGGGTTTTTTTGGGATGGCGGGTAAGTAATATCAAAGACTCCCCAGCCGATAAAAGTGGCATGTTTGATAGATCGGTTATTTAGCCCCTAACTAAAAGGATAAAAAAAACTAAGCTAAACTTGCCTTAGTTCTTGTAGTAAAATACAATAACGTTCTGTTTACAAAGAGGATAATGCTTAAAATGGTAATTCGAGGGCTGAAATGTAGTAATACTTCAAATTACGATTTGAAATATCTCTGTGCACATTGCATTGCAGGGATAAAAGATCTTTGAAATAATCGGCTCAAAATGAAGTGTGAAGAAAAACTAAACATGAGTATCTGAGATTATATATCAAGCGGCTTTTATGTAAGTATAGGGCCGATATAACTAGATAACCAAAACAATCATCATTTAAAACTGAGTAGATTGTAATCACTTTATCAGCCTCTTCTATTCACCGGAGAAGACTTAAATTTAGAATTTCTTATATTTTGACTTGTTAACTAAAGGAGTTATGTCTGTTCAGTTTTAATTTAAACACAAAGGAGACTCCGTTTGGATGATACTTTCATTGCCGCCGTACGAAAACTGAATCCGTGCTTTTTAAAAAGGCCGCTACACATTTTGAATTTAGGTAAAAAGATCATAATTTCTGTCTCTACATTAAATTTTCATAATTTTTTTAACGTAAACAAATATTAGCCGTTTTTTCTCGAAAATGACATGTGTATACTCTCTTGTACGTTAAGAAATATACCTCTGGGGTTTTTTTTGTTACAATTTTATTGAGGTCAAAAACCGTGCCTTAGTTTTCCTTTAAAAGCATCGTTAATTAGTTTCCTTTTTTTGAAGTTTGAATTCCGAAATCTAGCTAGCTTTTCAAAATAAATGCTTCTAGTTCAAGAAGCAAATGGTTAAAAAAAATTGGAATTGCGGTGGTTCCCTGAGTTCCAAATTTTTCAGTTGATTTTGAGAAATACTAAGGGAGGATAAACTTTTTGAAATCACTCATTTTTGCTGAAAATCGAACTCGAGAAAAACCAAGTTTTCTATCCCAGCAGAACTGTTAACTGTGTTTGCTTACAGGTGCTTGTGGTTCACAGCTTCGACATGTTACGACCAATAATCGCCGTTGCAAGTAACCTAGCTAGCCGAACATATGTCAAACTATATCTAAAAATGTTCTCACGGTTCTTATAATATACTGCATAAATTATTTTGCGCGCGTTGGAAAAGAAGCTTACAAAGTCAAATTCTACCCAGCGAAATCAGTCGAAATACCGTAACCGGTGACAAGCAAACCCAACGTCATTACAAAAGCAAGTTTTCGACAAACTAGGATTTATCAGGAAATGAAAAGCGCAGGGTTGACCCCTTTCTTTGAAGAACAGAAATAGAATAATTAAGCTTAAATACATCTTTGAACACGCACACAACTCGCGTTCGTAACAAAAGTGGGATGAATCTAGTTTTAATTTGTTATGACAGATCCTGCCAACGTTTTGACACCTCGTATGAGTAAGCCAAAATCTCTTTTTTGCTATACTCTAAAGCTAAAGTAGATTTCAGAATGGCATTTTTGAAAATTGGAAGATGCTTTTAACATTCTCGAATATCTACAAATTAAAAAAGTAAGACGGGAAAAAAAAATTGGTCAAAAAGTATCCTGTTTATATTTAAGATATATTCAAGCCTCGATTACTTAAGTTTTTATCGACGTCTTGTATGTTCGGCCGGGTAATATTTTGAGTTCATTAGTTCGGCCAACCTTTGGGATGAACTGATATATTAGAACAAAAATACGATAGGTTTTTCTTTTTGAACACAACGCCTCAATCTGATATAAAACGATCGTGATGACACTTATTGCAATGAATAATGAATTGTACCGATAATAACAATGACTTTCATAACTAAAACTGGCTATTTCAAGAAATTCATAAATTGTACTCCAGTGACAGAACAGTTTGAGGTCACGTGACTACTCCTAAGTTATGACAAAATGATATTTAAAACGGAAAGAGCAGGTTAGAAGGCCTAGTTTCAAGTCTTAACGTTAAAGACTAAAATATGACAAGTTAAAGAAAATTGTAAATGTAAATACTATTTCTCTCCAGCCATTAAAATCCTTAGAAAATATCCTATTTTCTGTTGCTCGCTATTTTTTTACACATTTGAAGATATTGCTGAAACTTCGCCATATTACGAATGTCAACCTGCTCTTTCCATTTATTGATACCATTTTGTCGAAGCTGATTGATTCAAGGCAGATATGGTCACGTGACCTCTTATTCTTTTAAAAAAAATCGTGTTAATCGAAGTGGTAAGTTGGCGACTTAAGATTGTCAGTGCCGAGTGGTAAGTATATAATGGCCTTTATAGAAATAATACACGAATTCTTTTTATAAGAACCAGTAAATTTGGCCGAGGCTCATTGTTCTTAAATTGTTCTTATTTCTATACGAAGAAAAACTAAGTCCAAGGTATTGCAATGCATGAATGCAAACTCGAAGAAATTTAGAGAGAGAGTGAAAAGTGTTGTTTCGACACTGGTATCTCTTGGAGTAAGCAAAATTGCTCATCGTCCCGTATTCTTGTAAAGGCGAGGTCGGAAAGCTCATTCCTTGAACGAACAACCATAGATACACAGATCAGTTGTGAAGTGCAACAGCAAGAAAGACCTTGTGTTATTCCTATACGCTGATATTACTTTCGTGAATAGTTGAAGAAAAAACGAAAATGAATGACAACTCTAAAATCAAATTTGATCAATTTGTGGTACATTCGTTAAGTCGTTTTCCGAAAAAGATTTCCAGTGACTACGTAAACTGTGAAGCATTTGTTATTCATTCTGTATAATTGTTCAATTAAACTTCAAGACCAAGGATCAGAAAAGTTAAAAGAAAAACTATATGCAGCTGTCGAGCCAAAGGCCAAGCCAGTTCTTAAATTGTTCTTAAATTTTGGCTACCTGAGCCTCGTTGTTCCATGGATAGAGAAAGACTATCTATAGTCGTTTTTATAAAATTGTTCTTATAAACAGATAAAGAAAGCGTGCATCCAGCAATTAAAGATTTGTGGTAGATAAATACATTCTCATATTAGAGGAGGAAACTTAGTTTGGTTAAGCCGTGCGTAAGAAGTAGTATAAATGAATTATAAATACACGCTTTTTTAATCAAAAGTGTTTTCCTTGAGTAGCATATGTGTAAATACAACATATAGATTAGAACGAGGCCAGTTGCCACTGGAACGTGGTATAATCCAAGTTTTGCCTATCTACAGCGTCAACAAGAACCCCATAAACCCACACAAAGGAAAGAGAAAAAATCTCTGACCGGTCAGTTTCGAACCCACGGCGTACGAAACTCGGATTTTCCCCATTTTCATGCAGTGGTAAGGCCTCACTCGAGTGTATTCACACAAGTGCCACTCAGATAAACAATACTTGGTTCAGTATTTCTAAGCTCGGGCCGAGCCCAAATTGTCCTTAAAAGTCCCACAGCCAAACTCGCAGGCGCTCCTGTAGTTCAGTTGGTAAGAGCAATGTGAGACCTGTTTCGTAAGTCGTGGCTTCGAATATATTTCTCTATTTCCTTTGCTTGCAGTGTGAGTTTATGGGGTTCTTTGTCGATGCCGTAGTTCGGCCAAGCCTTAATTAATCATTCCCCGTTTTAAGCGACAAGGCCTCACTCGATTCTATAATTATCTTGTAGTTACGCTCTGTTTATTATAAGAATCAGTACATTTTGACTCAGCCTCGAGTGTTTTTAAATTGTTCTTGCTTCCATCATTCCTCTATTGATGAACACTGCTATGAATTTTATTTCATTTACACAGTACGGGCTTGTTACGTTATTGCCGTAAACACCCTTCGGAACTGTCATTGCGGCACAGTTTTGAATTTTGTCTCTGCTCACTCGGTGTTTCTAGTAGCAAAAAAATGCAATGAAACGCCACATGTAATGAAGTGATGTGTTGTGTTTTCCAATGAAAACTTGCGGTTACATTTGCCTGATCCGAGGAAGATCTTCGATTGTTCTTTGCTTGTTCTTAGTGTTCGTGCAAATTTGAGTTTTGTCATTCTTACGAAAATCAGTGGCTGGTTAAAAAGTCTTTTAAAAAAAACCCGTGCCCGAGACTTTGAAACACAACGCTGTGACCGAGATTTTACGATACGAAAAATCCGAGACCGAGGCTTGAAAATGAAACACAAGAGAGAGACACCAAACAAATTTTAAGCAAAGTTCACGCTTTTTTATATAAGAACCAGTAAATTTGGCCGAGGCTCATTGTTCTTAAGTTTTTGGCGATTTGAGCCTCAAATTGTTCTTAGTTCTTATTTCTGTGTGGTTTAAATCGAAAAAAAAAAACTAAGTCTAAGGTACTGCAATACATGTATTTGAAAACGGATTGCTTGGCAGGTGTATTATTGAACAATTCATCCCCTGATTCATTTTCCCCTGACAGTTTCAATGGACTATCCCTGGATTGGTTTCATATTCAAACTCTTACCTTAGTGTTTAATTTGAAGCAACGATAATGAATAAAAGAAACAAAAAATTGCGAATCATTTTTTGTAAAGCTAAAAATATTGCCCAATCGAGCCCCGAGCCTCAGCTTGTTCTTAAATTGTATTAAATTTTGGCCAATCTGAGCCTCGTTGCTCTTATAAAGTTGTTATTATAAAAAAAAAGCGTTTAAAGATTACGGGCATTGCCGGAAAAGCTGAGACGAAAAAAAAAAAACTACGAGACCTCAAGATATGACAAAAAAGACGAAATTTCGGGAACTAGCCGTGATTCGCCGAGACTTTCTCTTTCAAAGGGGCCATCACTAATTCCCTAACATTGTTTTTATAAATAAGAAAGCGTGTGAATAAGACAGTATCTAACGTTAGCGGTAACGACAAGCTTTAACTGGGAATTCAAAAGTGGCGCGGCACCTGTTCGCAGTTGGATGAACCGTGGCCATCTGCGGGCTTTTTGAAATCGGAGACTTTACAGAGATATTTTTCATATCTGTCTTTGCATTTTTAATTATTTTCTATATAACTCAATCTTTTAATCTCATCTTTGCAATTTTCTCTCCGTCCTCTATTCCAATTTTGAAAAACTAATTATAATTGTAAGATTTAGGCACCTTAATTGTTTTTTGTGTGGTTAGTTTTGTAGTTGTGTTTCTTAATTTTAGTAAAGACGTTACTGTTTTTAACTAGGTTTGCAACTCGACGTTGATATTTTCTCATTTTCTGAATAATTGATTTAACAACGTTTACCCTTTGACACTGCTGTGAAGGTTTGCGACTTGCTCACTTATATATACAAATACCCTCTTTTATAATAACAATGATACTTTATAAGAATATTGAGGCTGAAATCTTAGGCTCAGATTTTGTTAAGAATGTAATTTATCATTTTGCATGTTTGAACAAAAAAATCACGTTACTATAGTATCTGAACAAAGTCCAGCTTGGAAAACCCTTTTTTCGGCTCATATAGCTAAATATTAGTTTTAAACTAAATTAAAAGGCAATATTTTCTTGAAAATCAAAATTGCAGCTCCGACAAGTAGCAAAAGCAAAGCCAAAAGAAATCAAAGAGGCGCCAGCAGATGAGAGCAACCTTCAGTCATATCAAAAACGAAAATTCCATGTCACCGATATTCCCGAAACTAAGAATAATTGTTAGAATATTTTTAGACTAAAATTGGCCAAAAAACAAAACTATCCAGCCTCGGTCCGAAAAAATATTCTTACAAAAAAAGAATAAAAACAACTAACGAAAACTATTGCTTAATTTTGTTAAACCCTTTCAGTCCCAGTTTAAATTAGCAAATTCTCCCAACTAGAGCCCATACTTTTCATTCAAATAAGCTTGGGAGAATTTTGCTTTTCATCTTTAGTAGTTTGCTTGTTTTATCAAATCATATTTTCCTATTAACAAATGTTTTATTTTGTGTATGTTGATTAGTGTGAGGAGAAGTTAGATAATGATAACTGAATGCGATAAACGATGTTCACTGTGAAGCTAGTTTCTTCTCATTACTAAAACTTTTCTTAAGTGTTACAGCGACGGTTCTGTTAGCAGTTCACGGTTTTGAAACATATAAACGCTTATTCTTTTTCATTATAGGAACAACTTTATAAGAACAACAAGACTCAGATTGGCCAAAATTTGAGAATAATTTAAGAACAAGCCGAGACTCGGGTTCGAAGGCTAATTTTCAAAAAAAAATTAATTGAGCTTCGAACACAAAATGACTCAACAAATGATTCGCAGTTTATAATCACTGGAATGAATTGATTAAAGGCTCGTTTTACAACTGCATTTAATTTTTTTTTCGATTGAAATAACAAACAGAAATAAGAAATGAATTTAAGCAGGGAGGCGCACCTCCCTGATTTAAGTTTAAATCGTCAAAAAAATAAGAATGAGCCTCGGCAAAATTCAGTACTGGTTCTTATAAAAAAAAAGCTTGTATGTTTGTATATATTCAGTCACTAAAGGCTTGATTATATGAAGCAATAGCCCGGTATTACATGAAACGAGCCGGGCCGGGCGTGAGTTTCGTATTTGTTTATAAAATGGCGGGATTGCGAAAATTTTGTCAGACTCTCATTGCTTTGTCAAAGCGATTATATGAAAAAAATTAAGCCCGGTTTGCCGGGAGCCCGGACGGTTGTTACCTAGATCTCGGCAAACCGGGCTGAAAATTTTCCATGTAACCGTGAGTCTATTTTTACAGAGTTAATACTGATAGCCGGGATATCGATCTCAGAAGAAAAACTCTACCCATTCAACTGGGCTTGCCCGTTCCTAAGAAAATAGATTTTCTCAGCATTTACATATCGCTAAATGATTCACTTTGTGAGACAATTTATCTTGACTCAAGATAAGTTGTTGCTATAAAGCGAATTCAATTCACGTCTCTTTGTTACCTTGTTCAATTTATCACTTTACGAATGGTTTTAATAAATCTCTGAAGGTGAATGCTTACTGATAATTGTTTCCCGGCTGTTTGCTGTAAACTAAAATTATTAAAACCGAAAAAGGGAAATTATATCAAAACATTGGACGCACTTGACTGAACTACCATTCGGCGTGTTTGTCTTCTTTAGGAAATCTTTTATGTTAAATAATTGAAAAAAATGCCGCTTCCCCAGACAAAACATCGGCCGAACTAATAATATTTTTTTTGTCATTTAAAGTGCATTTTCATTTAAGGCGCAGACTGTTTGCATAAATGAATTTCTAACCTAAGCCTACCGGAAGCAAAACACAGCTACCTAATCTTCAAAATTTGCTTTTCACGACAAAACAAGGCATCGTCGAGGTCGGGAAGTCATTCTTTTTGATGGGCAAAGAAACATCGACTCCATTTATAACGTTTCACACAGGTAACTTGTTCAAACACATTTACTATCTAATTTTTTTAAAAGCCTGAATCTCTACACAAAGGAATAGCTATTTGGAAGCCTGGACACTTGCCGTAAAACTACCTTACCATTTTGAGTTTAATTCTTCAGTTCTCTTTTTTTTTTTTTTTTCGTTATTAAACCTAATGTTTCCCAAAATGTACATACTGATAATGAGGTTTATTCAAATTAAGTTATTTTTCAGTCCGGAAAAGGCATACAGGGTCATGAAAGTTATAGATTAAAAAACGATCACCTAAATTGTTGAAGGAAAATTTTCAAACATAATATAAAGCGATATTCGAAATTTTTTAGAAGGATAACGAAAAGCGAAAATTAAGTCATTCAGCAATTTTGGTTGACTTTGGGAAAAAAATAATACAAGGTACCATCGTTTAGAACGGTTCTTGCTCATTGTTTCGACATTTTTTTTCAGAATGGATGAGAAGCTAGGGACTAAAAAATGATCACCTGAAATGCTTAAGGAATATTTTTAAAGATAAGACTATTTTTGATAGTCTCTCAATGACGCAGTTTAAACTTCTAATTTACTTACATCAAAACTGATCATGCAGTCGACTGGCCGATTAAACACATGCAGGGTTTTAAACGACTTGGGTTTTAGCATTAAGGGGTTAATTCTTCTCAGTTTTCTGGTGATATATTGATGTAAGTCAAACGTGTGGCTCATTAAAGCACTTAGAAGAAAAGAAAGATTAATAAGATGAGAAAACGGCCATAGTCAACAAAGCTCAAACAACTGGTTCGAGGTGTCACAAGTGTTGAAAGTGAAGGAACTGTCTTCGTCTTAGCTTGTAAATGTGTTGTTCTCAGTTCCTGTCGATTGACTAGATTGCTCAAGTGAATAATCAGTACGGCTTGATGTTGTCAGCTTTTGCGTAAATCCTGGTTTTCTAGTGACACAAGTGACATCTTTCAGTGCGAACATGCACCTGTTTAAACGACATTTGCAGCAATTTTTTTTTTGCTAAAAGTTGTTTTTTGATTAAACTGAATATAAAACCCAAATAATTTTGTTGTTTTTTACTTCAGTAAATCTTTCACTTGAAAATAACGTTAGGCAACGTCAAAACGTTGTCACAAACACTGGAAAATTGTAAAATTTCCATACTTCAAAAATTCCATGTAAAAATGAGTTTACAGGATTTTTCACAGGGTTTCTAAACTAATTTACAAGTTATTTACAATATCTGTTAAAATAAGAAAAGTCCAAAAACCCTGTAAATATGTCATTCTCCCATCTTCATACGGTGGGCATGGAAAATGTTCAATGTTTCCGGTAAAACATGCTATTTCTGAGCTTTGTAGTCAAGGTACTGAATTAAAGACTGATCGTCCGATCAGAGCTTGTGAATGATTTAAAGTGCCTATGAAGTGAAACTTTTTATTACTTCTGTGGTTAGACCTTGCTAAATGAGGAATAGCGACGAAATTTTTTTTTTTCAAAATCTGTTATGGTTCTCAAAATACAATCATTTAAAATTCTTAACTAATGATGTAATGTGGGGTTCCAACAAATCTGCATTTTTTTAAAATCGGGTGCCAAGCCACAACCTTTGGCTGTATTTAAGCCAAACTTAGGCTGCTGATAATATCTCGAGGTAGAAAGATCACCCGTGCAGGTTTGGCTCAAATTTATCCAAAAATTATGGATTGGCAGCAGATTCAAATAAAATGCAAATTTTTTTGGAACCCCAAATTACGTCATCAGTTGTGAACTTTAAATGCTAATATTTCAAGAACCATAAAATATTTGAATTTTTTTTCACCACTATTCCTCGTTTAACAAGGTCTAACCATGGAAATAATAACATTTTTCGCTTCATAGGCACTTTAATGAAGTGGTAAAAAGACGCATGACAACGATGCAAGTTGAAGTATCTGAGGCCGACTGCATGGATCTGATTTTAATCTAACCGGTTTTGCTGTCTTCCAGCAGTTTTTTTGGAGTTGATGAATCAGCACGATTCACGTGTAAAACATTACTAATGTGTATAAAATAATCGTTGTTTCGCCAGAATAATTCCTTTCAGTATATAAAACCTAATGCAACTATAAGAGCCAAAGATATGTAAAATTCAAAATAATGTCATCTGGACCGAGTTGTTCAAAAGACGATTAGCGCTAACCCAGGGTTAATTACCATGACAACCCATAGGTTTTGTTAAGAGTTAACCCTGGGTTAAAGTTAATCGACTTTCGAACAACCGGGCCCTGCAGATAAATGTTATTGAAAGCCTTTTATACAAATATATTTGTTCAAAGTACTAACGGTTAAAATAAAATAGATTATATTTAAAGAACAATTTACAGTTAAAGAGAAAGAAGATTTTTAATCGTAGATTTAAATAGATGTAATGTCATTACTAACAGAATCCCTTGAAGAGAATAATGATAACTAAATAAAACTGCTATAGAACAAAAGCGAGTTCCGGCAGTTTACGAAGGTATAAAAAAAGCCGCTCACACTCAAAGAGACGGCGTCTGGTACAACTTTCTTCGCATGCAGGTTGTTGCGCTCCTATATTTCCAGTATTGTGGGCGGTATTGTATTGTAAATACCGTGTGCTGAGCACGTAAAATTTACAGTAAGAAATCTTAAATGCGCCAGGATTTTGACCGCCTTTTGCTCCCACTGTAAGCTGCACGGCATATCTGATTTGAGACAGCAGTATATAATCAATTATAATGATAATGTTTAGCATTTATATAGCGCCTTTTCCATAGGTAGATGCTCAAAGGCGCTTAACAATGATTTACAGTTGCCTGTGGTATTGAGGGTCTCAGATTAACGCTATACACGACTCACAACTATATTCATAACAGTTGCTCTCAGTTAGTAGAAGAAACAGACCACCACACCGGGATCACCCTATTCTTTGTCGACAAGTGTTGTGGGTTCTTTTAAGTCCCCCGATAGGAGATCGTGAGACAGGGCCTACGGTTACGTCATTATCCGAGAAGACGCAAAGCTCTAACAATTTGTAGACGTTAGGACAAAGGCAGCACCTTCTCTTCGATTAATTTAAGACCCTTGCTTTACCACGTTTAACAGGTATATATCACAAAATTGCTGTTTTAAAAAGATTAATCATGTGGCAAGGAAGCCCAAAAGAAACCAACACAGCTTAATACATGTTGTTTGAGCTTCCCTGTGATAATTACTATAAATTAAGTATAATTATAGTGACGGTGCGGTGGCATGGTGTAGGTAATAACAAAGATTATCATAAATGACAGTGGTGCAGTGGCATAGTGTACAAAACAATCGACATAACAATAAAAAAACATAAATATACTATTAATTCAGACAATAAAGAAAAAAGCCGTTTTACAAGGGCTTCGCAGAAAATCAGTTCAGTTTTAGTTCAGTTCAGTGGGTGGTGAAAAATAATGCGGTAGGTTATAGAATCCGCCGCTACCATGGTCGGAAAGAAGGAAATATATATAATTAGTATAATGAACAAAAGAGGTTTTAACCAAACGTGTTCACAACACTAAAAGCGATGCCGGTTGCACAAATGAACATTTGCCGAGAAAAGAAATATTTCCGAAACCTTGTGCGTTATCCAAAATAAAAGTTCTTAGAATATTTTTAAAAATTTGGGCATTTTCAGCTACAACGTGTTTTGTCAGTTATAGTAAGTTCATGGTATTGAGTGTGCAGATAAACCAACTGCCAGAAGTACAAACAAGGTTATAAAACTTGCCGCTCTCATGGCCGGAAAGAAAGAAATATATTTAGTTGCGAACAAAAGAGGTTTCAAACGAACATCAGCCGAGAAAAAAAAATGTTTTCGAAATCTTGTTAAGGGTTCTTAAAATTTTCTTAAATTTCGGACGTTTTCAGCTATGAACGCGTTTTTCGGTTATAGTAAGTTCTTTGTATTGAGTGTGCAGATAATTTTCCATTCGTTCAAACCAACCAGAAGCATAAACAAGGTTATAGAATTTGCCGCTCTCTTGGCCGGAAAGAAAGAAATATAATTAGTTGTGAATAAAAGAGGTTTAAAACAAACTTGTACACGCACAACACAAAAGGTGAAGCCGGTTGCACAGATGAACATTAGCCGAGAAAAAGAAAACTTCCATAATCTTGTGCAGTAAAATAAAAGTTCTCCGCGTTTTCCTCGGCCTCAGTAAGTTCTTAGAATGCTCTTAAATTTTAGGCGTTTTCAGCCAATGAACAAGGTTCTTAAAAAAGAATGTAATTCGGATTAATCACACGAGTTGCTATTAAACTCATACACAACGCGTTGTTGGGTTATAGTAAGTTCTTTATCGAAAACATTTGATCGTTTAAAAAAGCTTTTTATCGTTTGTATTTTAGTTAATAAAGTATGATTAAATAATCGTGACACGTTTGGGCTTAGTGCAATTTGTATGACCTTGGTTTAGTAAAGGTGTTTGAAAGCACTTTTCGATACCTTGTAACTTTGCAAACTGTAGCGCACGCAATTTCGTTTCATTTCAGTCGGAAGAATAATAAATGAAAGATGTATTTTTGACTAGAAATCTCTAACATGCTGTTTTTGTATCTAGATGTACAAATTCCCAGTTTCACTTGTGACCTTTAGGATTAATTTAGAACTAACTGATAAACGTGCTACTTATAATCCGTAGCTAGCTAATAGACCTGCAATGTGTTTCTTAATGTTATTCAAACACTTTGTTACCAAAAACTGTTCTGGCATTTCATATCTAATAATATACTCCCTACGGGCTTATGCAGTTTTGATACTTTTTGAAAAACCCACTCGTGCAAGCTGTTTGCAAATTGAACTCGAAGTTGTGTGAGCGCCTAGCTATACAAAGGGTTTCATGGTCCAATCTTAGCCTAAAGCAATTTGCAAATACTAAAGACCACCCTTAATAACTTTCCGGCAAAATCAATTAACGTAAGTGTTTCACTTCATATTGCCCTTGTAAATTTGTAATAAACTTCGTTAAGAGATTTTTTTCCATTGCCGTGTGAGAGAAGTTGGGACTTGGAGATAGTTTTGCCACCCTTTTTTCAACTGGTAACAATTTTTCTCGCAATGCAAGCTTCACATCTACACTTGCAAGAACTATACTGCCTTATCAAAAATATGAATCTACAACTATGAATATACATAAGCTCGAGTCATTCTTTATATGAAAAAAATGACAATATCAGCCAGTATAGCGATATACGAGGGTTTTTGTTGTTATTAATAACTCAACTGTTTTTTGATTGGTGATTTGAGACGAGATATCTCGCAGTGCAAGCCTCCGCCTAAGATCACTACCTAAGCGCTTCGCTCGAACCAACAAGTAACACTAATACAAGAACTAAATGACTCACCGATCCAGGGAGAAGGCTCATGTCGCAATAGTGCTTGAAAAGGTTTGTTTGTAAACATTACATCGGCTGAAATCCGCCTAAACAATACTATAGAAACGATCTAAGAAAAACCATTCCCGTTCAGTATATGATAAATGGTAATATAGATATTCAGTGACTATATCAAACTGATGTATATTGAACTTAGTGTACTAAACTTCTTATATATAAGTTCTGTCTATCACTTGTTAGGAAAAAGCAAGCTGTGAAAAACTCGGGAGCGCTGCCGGAGTTAAAGCTGTGGTTTTCGGTTTGTTATACAACTGGTGCACACAGGATTTATTTAGCTCGAATGGTTGCATTATCCCCGACTTTGTCACAGAACTCAGCCAAGAAATAACACTAACTTTGTCGTCATAAACAGATATTTAGTGAGCTGCGCCATCAACCGCTAACGTTGTGCAGAATACAAACGAAAAAAAGGGGAAAATCTGCAACTGCAAGGGTACAGGGAGACCTTTCTCATTGCTTTAAAGAATATTTGTCAGCCTTGTGCTAAAACTACGAGCTTTCATCTACGCGCCTGAAAATTAAGTGGAAACTAGCAAGAATATCAAAGCTGTACACATCATTTAGAGAAAGGTTTCAAGTACCAGAAGCTGAGTTTACGCCGCAAAAAATAGACACTTCAAAGCCAAAGAGCAGTTTGTTTTTCACCAGGTTTGTGAGAGCGTTTTGTGCTTATCAAACAGAACGTTTGTCAATTTCGCAATAGAAGCAAGAGTAGCAAAAGCTCGCAAAAGTAATTAACTACAAAGACGTTAAAGAACATCGAGTCTCTGGAAACAGCACCCATCGTACGCGTTTTTCGTCGGTTATGTATCATTTGTGACAAAAAAGAAAAGAAACCAACGAAGCAATTATTAGAAAGAATTTGACGATGAACGATATATCAATCTGAGACTTACGTGATCAATGGGTCGTTGAATATCACACATTGAATTGTGGAAGGTTAATAAAAAAATTGAATATTGTCAGAAGTTATATTTATCTTAGTTTACACATGGTTAGGAACATCAAGAAATAAGAAAAAAAGTCTCAACTCTTCACTTGCACACTTACTTCAAGTATGGGAAAACTCATCTTCATTGTTCAATACAGCAGATGAAGGGAGAATTCTTAACAAAATATTGGAAGAATATTCAATCAAAGTGTGTTTACATTACCGCAGTACTTCAAACACTTCAAAGTAGCCATTGAATAAAATGAGTTCGTGTGTTGATTCAGTTGAAAGTGTGGTTCGGGCTCTTATGATAACAGCTGTCATGCTGTGCTCCATATTTGGCAATGGTATTATTTGCTTGCTTTTAATCCGTTTTAAGACCCTACGAACAGTCCCAAACATTCTTATTGTCAATTTAGCGGCAATCGATTGCATCAATGCTTTGACTAATATGCCACTTATGATTTCTTGGTATATATGCAAAGACGAACGAATGAAAGGCAAGTGGATTTCGTGGTTCACCATATCAACTTACGTACTTTTCATGTACCTTACTGTGTTCTCATTGGTTGTCCTCATGATGGACCGTTACGGAGCAATTTGTCACGGACTGAGGTATCATGGGTGGAAAACAAGACGAAAAGCTTATGTCGCTGTAGCGCTGACTTGGATCACTGCGGGCTCGTATACATACGGCATGTTTGGCTTGGGACTCAATATTGACATCGGCGAGGCGCCTGTTTTAGTGTACAGGAAGTTTTACTTTAAAACTTTTGGTCGCTCTTTTATCATTCCCGGATATTTGGTCCCTTTTGCGGTAATTATTGTCCTGGCGTTCTTGATGTGGCAGAGTGTGCGGAAACATAAAGCCACAATTATGCCACATTCCTCGCTTAGTAAAAAGACACGCAGTGATGTGGTGACAGCGAAGACGATTGGTCTGACCATCGTGACGTATTTCTTCATGGGTTGCTTTCCTATGCTGTTGCATAATATTGCACGGATCCACGGCTCTTGGCTCCATTTTCTGGCCTTTTTTTTCGTTCACATGAACAGCATGGCCAATCCGGTTATCTACTCATTGCGCACGCGCAGGTTCAGACAGGCTTTCAGATTGCTTGTCAAGGAACCGTGGGGAAAATCTCAACCGGTGGACCTCAAGCGGTACAACCAGATTCAGAGATCCTACACCACCACCGGCTTCACGACAATCAGAACCACAAGTAAAAGCACTATGAATAATGACGGGAATACTCCAGTTTAGTCGAATATAGCAGCTAAACAAATTCCGTTAAGAGAAAACCTAATACATCAGTTTCTTGCCCCATGCAAGTGAACTGGTGCACCGGACTGGTTATATGAGAGACCTTGAAATTCTACGAGCACGACTGCGAGTTTTTCCCATTTGTCATACTGCGCGTGCTAAGAAATTACGCCATCTCGTTGTGTTGCCAAAATCTCGTAAAGAGATATCTATGCGGACATGTGTACTGGCCGTTCAATACGAATTCTAATATATCCTCATTTTTTCCTATACAAATGGCTAAAACTTTGTCATTGTTTATCAGTTGTTTAAAAATTTATGCCTTATAATTCGTTTTCCCATTGGCATTGTATAACAACTATAATCACTGACCTGCCTCGATTAGTTTTGGCTGTTTGCAGGCCAGTGCAGTATTACATGCATTGAAAATACTTACGTTCTAACAAAATTGAGTTCAGGGTTCGTACACCTTCAGAATTTCCCAGGGTTTTCCACGGCTGTTTTTTTTTTTCGTTTTTTCCAGGACTCTTTAAACCTAGAATGAAAAATAACGTTTACAATTTCCAACAATGACGACATGCAAAACTTATGTCTAAAACCTTATTTGTTACTTTAAACAAAAAAAAAACGCATCAGATCATTTGGCGAATTTAGTTTTTCAGCAAAATTCTATGAAATTTTTCAGGGCTTAAAATAATTGGAACGATTTCCTAAAATTTCCAGGGCTTAAAAATTTCCAGGGTTTCCATGGCCAGTATGAGCCCTATGAATGGTCTACGCGCCAAATTTTTATGAAAATCCCGTTGTAAACAAGACGACGAGATTTCGGAAACAAACGAGATGGGTTGATTTCTTTGCACGCGCAGTATGGCGAACTGAATAAAACTCGTTATCGTATTTGTCGTCGACTACGAAGGGTCTCTAATTGCTCTTGTCTGGCCCTCAATGCAATTGGAGTTGGATTAACGTTTAACACCCGAGTTTAATTCAAAGGGCTTGCACTACCTCTTGGTTTACTACAACCGGAATCAAGGCCCAGGCCACGCGCGGTTTATGAGATCCGATTTCGTGCGCCCGCGCGCGATAGTTTCAACTTAAAAAAACATAGTAACTAAACACATTGATTAGTTACAAATATTGTATTATTATATTTCAACTGTAGGCGAGGCGCTACTTACGCCTTTTTAATATTGAAGGTTCACCTACTGGCGTATCTTTTCAACTGCATGAATCGACCAACGGTGTTATACTTGTACAAAATGTTAAATAAACTTGGAATACAAGGAAGCAGTGTCTTTTAAGGTTACTTCGGCCTCAAGCAGCACTGTGGAAAGGTTGAGAAAACTGTGGTCACATCAGATCTAGAACGAATGATAATTTAGCTTTTTAGTATTTGTTAAGCGAGCAGCTACGCGCTGAAAATGTATCCGGCAAGAAAGTCTAGTCGAAGTAAAAGAAATTCAACTGCGGCTCCTTTCGCTGATTGGCTCGCGCGCGACAGTGACATTGATTGGCCAGCTATGCATTTTCTGGGATCTGATTGGCTCAGATAGTTCGCTTCCTATCTGAAGCAATACAAATTAATCCTTAATTGGAAATACAAGCTGAAAACAATGGATTAAGTATCAATAAAACCAGCTGTATGAAACATACCGTTTCTTCTTACAAACGAAATAAAAAGCTCAACGCTGATAGTTTTCTGTCAATGCGCGCACTTGTTTTCTTTTAAAATTTTATTTCGTCTTTGTTAACTTCCAGGCGCGTAGAGACAGGCGGGGTGCACGTGCATTCCCTCCCCACCCCCCGCTGTCCAAAAAGCTCTGTTCAGAATGACTAATACGACAAAAAAAGAAAGATAAAAAGAAAGAGTGCACTAATGCGCAACCAAACGCTAGAAGCAACATAGGTCCAGAGAGGCTTTCTTCCTTAGCTCTTCGCCATATGCCGTGGAACCCCATTAGGGAAGAAGTCAAAACAATGGTATTTTTAGAGACCCAATTTTGTCGGGGGAGGTGGTGGGTGGCGGCACATACCCACTACCCCACCCCTCCCCACATTTTCAGAGCCCAATTTCTGGTTTAGGGGTATTGGTTGTTATTGTATTATGGACTTCTCTCTTCACAAAGAACGCGTTGGTGCAGGCACTTTATCAATATCTATTTTATTGAACATGATATTTGCTACAGAAATTCTGCAATTTTAAAAAACCCTAAATTTGGTTCCTAGGAAGTACCGTTGTTTCGACCTTTTCCCTTATAACGAACCCCGCTATAATATAGACCCTGTTATAGCAAACAAAATCTGATGCCCCGGTAGAATTACAGTAAAATATGAACCCCGCTATAAAGAACCCCGCAACAACGAAATCCCCACTATAACGAACAGGTTTTGGCGGTCCAAAAGCACAGTTTACCCCTCTATATTTTGTCTGATTGCTCGCAGCATTTAGTGAAAACGACAGGTTTGAGTAGAGACTACTGTTTACAGCTTGCTTTATTAATTAAAATTGCTTTGAGTTTGGTGTCTCGATTGACAGTTGTTTATTAAATCACCAGCTAAAACAATTATTTTTTGCTGTTACACGGCCAGATAGTTCGTTATAGCTGGGACACACTTAGCCTCAATCTTTAACATGAAACTTGTTTCCACCCACCTTGATTGGCTGGTCTTGGATATAATTTGTTCCATTCATTTGGATGTCCAATAAGAATATTTCTGTTGCTGTAAAGAGCGTTGCCGGATCCTAGCGCTGCCTTCTGCATCAACTTTAACGATGCCACATTATGGTATCGATTCTAACAGCAGAACGTAGGAGTTCTGTCCACCTTGAATGACAAACGCCGATGCAGTACGCCGTGCGTGCAGCAGTGGCGTGAAATGACTTGTGGAATGGAGACTGGTGACGATTGAAGAAGATTAAAATGTAGCAAATACAGCAACTATTTTTATTTTCTTCTAATTCTATAGTGATCAACTACAGCTTTCTTACTTTCTCATCAGTTATTTGACTGTTTGAAGTTTGATGCTCTTCACACCGGAGTTAAACGACACACTTTTTAAACTTTAAAAAAAAATAAAACCAAGTACACGAAAACGAGGCTTGTTTGTTTTGTTGCCATGGTAACATTTTTCTTGTAGCTGTTTTAAATCCAGTAGGCATAATAACATTAATCCGTTCGATTTACCTCCGTCATATTCAGTATTTTTCTAAAAATGTCAATGTCAACGAACTACAGATATGAAATTGAACGTCCTGGAGCGAAGAATCTACGAAAAGCGCTTAAACGACAAGACTCACGAATCAAGGTGTGTGTTTTATGACCGTTTATTGTTGGGATTGTTTCACGCAGCGCCAACATCAGACCATCTTTGTTTGAGAACAAAAGCTAATTCGATAATCATAGAATGCAACGCCTTTTCAATACATGTCATAGTAACGAAAACTATACTACAAAAAAGTAAGAGACTCGAAGCATTCAGCGAGATTACAATATCAGTTCAAACTAAAAAGATTCAAAGTCAATAAGCTGTCGTCGGTTGCCTTTCATGTCGACTGAACAACAAACTACAAAGTCAAGAGTTAACATTTTGAAGATAAATTTATAATTCTTCGATTTAGGAAGAGAACTTGTTGCAACAAAGAAAAAAAGATTAAAGAAAAGATTTGCGGTAAAAATCAAACGTATGGATTTCTGCTGTCACGAAACTGCTTGCGAAGGCAAACGGAACTGATTACTCATTACTCATTAGTCACATTAGACTACTACAATGTTACTTCTAACATAAACTATAAAAACATGAAACTTAATACATCTGGTAGTGAGAAATCAATCAAATTAAACTATCGAAGATGAGAAGCAAAACTGTACCGAGTTGATTGCATGAAAAATTCGGCTTTTGTAGTTTGGATCGATAAATTAGTACCGTGACATTTGCTGTATTTTTGGCCGAGATGGTTAAGAGAAACAGGGTTATCTAAAGTTTAATTCGTTTTTCAATTAGTCTTTGGACAAACTTTTTAACTCCTGTTGTGATTATAATTTAAACAAGTTGATGAGTTAATTTTCTGGGTCCACAGTATTGTGGCTTGCCTGCCTGTTATTAATTTTCCTTATTTTGTACTATTATTATTATTTATTCATGTACCTTGTATTTAGTAATTTATTTTGGCATTTTTCAAGCCGTGTATCCATTTAGTACAATGAAATAAGTTCCAAACAAGGCACTCAAAACAGTGTGCATGAAGCCTTCTGGGGCAATTTTGACATAAAATTATTTTGAGGAGATCTAAAAGTTATACTGTGCATGAAGCCTTTTGGGGCAATTTTGACATGTTTTGAGGAGAGGTCTGAAAGTTATACTGTGCATGAAGCCTTTTGGGGCAGTTTGTAGGGGTCTGAAAGTTTTACAAATAAACCTAATTCCCCCAAAATCAAAAAAAAAATAGATCCTTAATAATCTCATAGATTTTTGACACCTTCATTATCTGTTTGACCAAAGTTCAAAAGTTTTTTGCTTTAAATTGATCAGACTTAATTCACTAGTGTGAGAGTTAGCAGTTTGCTCAAATCAGTTTTGCAGACACTAACTGATACAAATAATTGAGTGCAAGGAAATTGAAAGACTTCAACTGCTGCCCTGTTTTAGCCTGTAACCCAAAAAATCCCTACATATTTGCAGTCTCAAAAACTTTTTTCTGACTAAAAACTTATAAATTCAAAGAAATTATTTGGTCCTTTTCTCTCCCCATCTCCCTCCCCCCGTCCAAATAGTCATAACACAGCTCCCCAATGGCACAGGCAAAATGTAAATCAGCCTATAGACATTTGAACTGATTTTTAGATTTGTGGGCCATCCATGGAATTCCTGGGTTGTTGGTCCCCCTCCCTGTTTGGTTTATCACTAGTCATCAAATGTTTGATAAGGGGTTGGGGGTACCGCTTTCATCACATCCTCTATTACAACCTAATAAATATACAACCTGTTAAACCCAGGGTTTAACAAGGAGGAATAAGTGCTTGTGGATTTGACTGATAAATTAGCAAGTAAGACATGGAGCCGGCTAAAAATACTATAGCCATTGTACTCATTTGTATATATGAATGCATCTTGTATCAGTTTATAATCATAAAACTTTTTTGTTGCAATTGATATGATTCTTTTTGAAAGGGCTTGATATTAATCTATCTGTAAAAACTTGTCCTACTGCGCATGCCTTACAAACTAGTACATTTCACCAAGGTTTGGGGAGTATGTAATAATGGTTTTATGATACTAAATAAATCTAAAACAGTATAATCTTAGGATATTTTCAAAGTTAAGTCCAACTAAAAAGGTGACACTTGACACACTTTTCTGTCATGTCATGGTTCACATCTGTTGTTGCAATGGATCAACTCTCTATGATCTTAGGACCCTTCCACTAACCAAGTACAGAAAGTGTAATGGCCTGGGTTGTAAAATTAAGTGACAATAATGATATTTATTATTAAAGTTAGGTGTATACTATATTCTTTGTGATGCATATTCTTGTTAAATAATACATTTTTCTTGTTTCTTTTTTACCTTAAGACTGATGAGTGGAATTCTGAAAGAGAAGCAATTGTCAAAAGGTAAATTTGATATTCAAACAAAAATATTTGTCTGAAAGGTATTCTATTCATGATAATGGCTAAATATGACAGCTTTAATTTTCTTCTTTCAATTTTATATTTTTTTTCTTTAACAGCATTGACTGCTTCATGAAAATAATGAAGACACACTACCCTTAAGTTTTTTTTTGCAGTGCCCGTTCAGCTGTATATATAACAATTAACAAATTTATGACACCAAAAAAACCCCTGGCTTTCTAAAATTGAGTAACACAGATAGAAATCTATCAGTCTTATCGATTTTCCATAAGTATACAATAATTATTCTTAGTTGTGTTAATCTTTTCAGTACCAGTCAGTTATCAAGATCAAACCTCTCCATAATTGTATAATTATAAAGATGCAAAAGTATAAGAGATTTGGTACTCATAAAGATAATTGATTAAACAAAGCAAAAACTTCCAAAGATGAAAAAGAAAATTTTCCCCACCTCCTTGTTAAATGGAAATAATTGTGTAAATTGGAGCTGAACTAAGCTTACCATTAAAACTGAAACTGAAAATGTAAACAAGACTTTCTAACCTCTAATTTAGGCCCCTATCTGAGCAACATCCCCTCCCTGTTTCCCCCCC
>JAOBAT010090861.1:0-12790 GCA_026413305.1 Hydrozoanthus tunicans
TGCATTGATGGTTCTGTCAGTGTTGACAGGGAAGTCCCAGAGGATAGTGACATTGTTACCCTCAACTACTGGGTCTGTTATTATTATTATTATTATTATTATTATTATTATCATTATTATTATTATTATCTTTATCGTTATGAACCAATACCACTACCATTTTCATCATGACTGTTATTGTCACTATTATTATTATTGTTGTTGTTATTAGTATTATCGTTACAGTTATCATTATCACTATTATTAATCATTCTTTAATTATCTTATAACTTGTATACTCACAGCCAGCTCAATTTCTTCTTCTTCTGTGTTCACGAAGAAAGGCCACCAACCCTTCATGTGCTTGACTTTGAAGATGGATACAGTTGGCACACTGCCGTCTTGTTTCAACATGTCCAGCGAACACGTCTTGGCAGCTTTAGCCCCGCGCGGGATGCGGTTCAGATCCATCGTGATCGACCCGATGAAGTCATCGGCCGAGAATGCGTCGGCATCCCACACTTGCAAGTTCAGTCTGGCGGGAACCTTCTCTTCAGACTCGTCCCATGAAAAGAAACTCGCCTGCAAAATTCAACGTTTAATCGTTTATTGAGCTGTTTACCACGTAAACTGAAACCTTAATAACTTTGAGGCAGAGACAAACTATCTGTTAAAGTTTCTGGGCTGCAACGGACCCGGAGTACCCTTAATAAAGGAAAAGTCTTCAATCAACATTTGCAATATATTTTCTATTGGGGATGATTAGACGCTTTTCACACCTTGCGTGTAATGATGATTCGCTCTTCAGCCCTCTGGTACTCGAACGGGAAGATGAACCTCCAGTTGAAGTTTCCTTCTCCTGTCAAAGACCTGAATTGAGAAACGATCAACACATGTAAATACAAACTGCAACTTGCGAGAATCAAGACTGAGTGTTTACAAACAATGAAAATGGTTTAACAAATAACGATAACAATGGCAATGACTATGATGAAAACATCAGTATCGTACCTGTAATGTACGTCTGTTTGTTGTTTGTCTTCCTTCATTCCCTCGATCCAACTTAAAAGAAAAATAGTAAGAAAGGTTGAGTTCTCAGTAGGTAATATTGTACAAACACAGGCCATTGGATACATAAAAACCTTAGGTTTAATGTGCGACTGTAACCATATAACCTGCCGAAGAATGGCATTTCTTAGTTAAGTTGGGTTTCAAGGTTGACAATCTTGGCTGCTTTCAGTTAACAAAAATCAATCAAAACTAGAAGCAGTTCTCAGAAGGCTGTCCGCAAAAACTTATTATGTTGTTCACATGAACTCACAAATCTCTCCTCCCAGGGAGGTTCGAGGTAAAAATCAAACGTAATTTTGTTGACATGAGATCAACGAACCTCTCCCCTCCCCCCAGGCAGATCAGAGGTAAAAAACAAACATCAAGTGATAACAAACCCTTTGATGAAGATGTCACTGCATTTCTCCCCTGTGAGTAGGTTGGCCTCCTCCAGTAGAACGTCCTCAGTGTTCCACACGACCACACGCAGCTCGTACGCTGCTGGTTTCCTAGGCGTGATCTCCACTGGCGCCCCAGGCGAGGGCATGTCCATAGGGAACATATCCACCCACATCTCCAGTTTGCCCTACGTTCAATTTGAAACGTTAGAATAAGGTTTCAAGGTCCAAAATATTTTGGTAAAAAAGATGGTGTTATAATTCGAAGCAGGTCTCAAAAGTCTACATTGCCGCTGTGTAAACTAATCTGTTACGAAACCTACGCAACTTGTTAACTGATACGAATTTGCTCTAATTCTGTACGAACCTGTTCCACGCCTGGTTTTTCAGGATTGAAAAGCGAGCGAGTCTCCACGTGCTCTGGAACCAGCTGGTAGCCTCTTCGTAAGTTATGGAAGTTGTGTAGAGCCTTCAGTGCAGCCGGCTCATCGGACTGCTTAAAGTTACCTACAAATAAGATTCGTTCTTCTTACTCGATATCTTAAAATAACATAGCTACAGCAAGCGGTCAGGAGTGCTTGAACCTGAAAGGTTCTCATTACAGCAAAAGGGAAATGGAAGAGGTAAATTGCAAAGTATTCGAATCTAAAAAAATTACAAGCTTAGCCATGAAAAAGAAATGAAGATAAAGCAAAGACTATTTTTAGGGGTAAACAAATAAGTTTTTTGTTGTTGTTGCTTAGTTTTTGTTTACCACTTTCTTCCTGGATCTGGCTTTGGGCAACAAACACCCTGTTATCGATCTTCACGCGTCCCGTTGAGAAGTGAGGCCCGTCCAAGCCTTCGTCCTTGCAGATCCTGGACAGTATCTGGGTTGGGCGGAGAGGGTCTCTCCACTTGTTGAACCCGAACCTGCACCGAGAAAAAAAAATCGAATATTCTTGTTAATCAAATTTTGTGTGAACCGAGCAGATATACATCTTTATCAAGTTTCAACATTTAATATTGCGTTTGTAGTGTTCAATATCGGTTAACAGCTCAAACATACACATTAAAGAAATTTTCAAGTAACAAAGGTTTCAAAAGGCTCATTTGAAATTTTAACAAAACAACAACTCCATTCGAGCTTGTTAGATATGAGATGAACTTTAGTCAACACATATCCAATGTACTCTCCCGGAATCATTGTTAAATATTTAGGTTTATATACACACCTACATACACGTCATCGTGTGTACTATACTTTAAATTTAGCAAGTTTTTTATCAAAACTATTTAAGTGAAGCCCGCAAGATTGTGAAAGCCATGTTAGCACACAAACAGGTCAAAACCTCTCAAAAAAAGCTTCAATTAATAAAAAAGCATTTTCGTTTCTTTAAATGTCATGCTTTGTAATTAAATACCTGACAATGAACACAGGTGACTTACAAACAAATGCATCTTCATTCTACAAGAGGCAGGAAAACGAGAAAAGATAAAAAAAACACGTCAAAAAGAATAATTACTCACGTGGCGTACACCTCGGCCAGTCCACACGTGGGTCTGTGCCTGCTGTAGAAACGGTTTTCCAGGTCGACCTTCGTCTCTCCGATCAGGTCATCACTACCCACCAGATCCCAGTCGTACACTCCCACTGTCAGCATGGAGTCCATGGGAATGATCGCCTCAAACTCGAAGCAGCTGCAAGAGCAGTGGAAATGTCATTTACAGCAAAAGTAGCTTATCAAAGGTACGACGGCGAGTTCTTTACCACTATTTTGGGGTCAGATTCTCTAAGTTTGCGCTTCTTTAGGAAAGCTCATGTACTGTTTTCTTACCGGCCAAACACGGGGTTGAGCTGTTTGGACACGTAGTTATCTCTGTCTTTGACTTTGTGTCGTCCCAGCGTGACCTGGAGGTACGGGTCGGCCTGAAATCACAACCAACATTAACCGTTAAAACTGGCACAACAACAAGTTTCACGTTTCACAGAATATCAGTATTGGTCGTACGGTTTGAAGTGGGAGGGTTTTGAAAAGCGTCACTGAAACATTGCACGAAGGAACAATTTGAATGTGCATTTGTCCTTATTAGTGACAAAAAGTAACAAATTCTGTACAACTCTCTTTCTTTCGAAGATGCGTAAGATGTGAAAATGTAAAATGTGCTTCAAATCCGCGAGTCTCAGGCCTAGAGTTGACACCATCTCAGTTGTGAGATAATTCCTGCAGCAGAATTGTGTTCTTACCTTTCCATTGGCGTCCGAAGGATGGAGGCTCAACGCCTACAAACACAATAAGAATAAAAGTCGTTGGTAAAAGATAACAAAAACAAAATTGATAATAAAAACAATTTTATGTACAAAAAAAAGAGTTTGCTGCTGAGGATAATTAAAATACCGAAAACGTCCAAAAACATTAATCCCCAAATCTCATAAATTTACATACTTTTTGATTTTAAGAAATAAACTAAATAATAAACAGATAAAACTAAAACAGTGTATAAAGTACTTAGAATTTCTAATTGATTCACTCTTGAATTGAAAAGAACATATTCTTAACTTGTCTAAGAAACTATTAAAAAGTATTGGAATAATCTGCAAACTCAGGCACTTTGTCAATATTCAAACACTAATTCAATTGTATTATGCTATTGTTTATCTATTTCTCACTTAAAGCTGTATGGTTTGGGGAAGCACCTATTTCACTAATATCAAACTGATAGAAATTCTTCAAAAAAAGAACAATTAATGTTAACAACTTTGCTAAATTTGATGCTCATTTACACAACTCAAATTATTAAAACTACAAGATATAATTTTTCTCTATACTACATGTTTTGTGTACCGTTTTCCGAATCCAACCTCCCGAATGCCTTCAGCAATTTTTTTCACTCCAATTAACATAAGGCACGAATATAATAACCATTTAGCATCTAAATTTAGCTCAACTTCTCAGAAGTTATGTTAGAGCCTGATCCATTTTCTCACTTTAGTGTACTAGTTTATTTAGATTGAGTGTTAGTTCTAGTTTCATTAGATTTTTAGTTATTTGGTTTATTTAGATTGCCAGTATTGTTGTTTTCCCTCCAAGTACCTCTGATTTGTTATACATATTTTAAAATAGTTTGTAAAGTGGAAACCCGATTAGATTAGCTCTCATACTTATTTAGAGTGCCCAATATATATTTGTTTTGTTCAATTACCTAAGTTTCTTTTCCTTTGCAAAAAAAAAAATAATTGTTGTTCTTGTTTTATAGAGTTGCATAATATTTTCATGTTTTCCCTTAATCTTCGTTGCTAGGCAAAGTACCTTTGTAACAAAGAGCCACAGCAGCACGTTGGCTTGGTTGTTGCTAGGCAACCTACCTTAACAACATAGACCCGCACCAGCACGTTCACTGGTTCGTTGCTAGGCAACTTGAGGAAAGTCCCGACGATGGGGTCCATTTCCACGTGTTCAGGAAGAGGGTACTTCCAGACTTTGAGGGAGCCCTAACAAGTAAGGAACAAAGATTATAACTCACTGCGAGCCCCTTTTTACCGTTCCTGTTGACCTAACGAATGTTCAATCCTGTTTTGAAGCAAACTCTTGAGTCGTAACCATTTCATTAACCTTTGACCCGTCAAACATACAAATTTATTAATATCTGACTTCCCCTTACAATACCAACACAAAACAAATTGCTTGGCTTTGAAATTATGTAGTCTTCTTATTCACCAGAAATTCTCTAGTACAAAATGAGAAATAATCCAGACCTGATCAAAGACAATTTATGACCAGACTGCAACTAGATATCTACAGAGACTCATCTTTGTTTGTGACCATCAGTTCTTACATAAGATGCTTCCACAGTATATGAGACCATAATCAAAAGAGATCTTTAAACGAATTAAATGGCTAATCAAAATACAAGTCAAGTGCTCTTTCTAGAGTTTCGAAATCAAAGGGAATTTTTCAGGACACTTAAAAAAACACTAACTTTACCCCTTTACCACTAGACACTTTCCTTTCAGCTTTCCTTACAAGATAAACAAGTAAAACGTTTTACTTCCAGTACACTTAAAAGAAAACACAAAATCTTAACACTTTGAGTTTCACCTCAAACCACGACATCCGCTAGCATAACTCAACAGACGTGAGGGAAAAATAAATCAGTGTTTCTTACATAGATTGTTTTCATCCCTAAAGAATGCAAACTCAATCGAATAAATACTCGGCTTACAGTGTGCAAATCAACACAAACCTTGAATTTCCCCACAATTCTGTGGTCATCATCTTCTTCCTCGCTCGTCTTCTTGCCACGGTACAGAGGGAATGAATGAAGCCAATCATTGAAGCCGTTGTAATCTTCCACATTCTCGAGCTCACACCCGAAGATCTATTGTGGAAAAAAGAACACTGAATAAAAAGAAAAAACGTGCAGGGCATGAATTGAGACGGTCGTACTCATGGATTAACGATGGCAACAAACGCACTAACTTGCGTGAAGATAACAGGTACAGAGCGAATGAACAGATTTTTCTGAAGAAATCATTAATGAAATAATTAATATAACTGAGAAAAGAATTGACTGATTGATTAACAGACTGACTGAATGGTCGAATTTGTCTCAAACTTGCGAGTTTAAACACAGTTTAGAACCTTTCAAGCGTATCAAGATGAAAAGAGATATTCTCCCAAACTAATTAAATGAAAGATAAGATCCTAGTTAGGAGATTTTGACAACACAACAAGAAAAACTTTTTGGACCGCTTAAACGAAAGTACAAATGGAGGCTAACATAAAGAGTAGTTATCATAAACCTTAAGAAGCGACAACAAAATAACAATGTTCTTTCTCAATATCTGGATTGTGTCAGTCATTTGCAAGTGAGTGTGCTGATTCGAGAAAGATTTATGCGGTAATTTCTTATTGATATTGTTAAACAATTGTACAATGTCTGACTGCATATTTCAAACGTTAAGGACCAAGATGATCCCCACCTTAAGACGCGGAATGGCTTTCTTCTTTTTCTCCTCCTCACTCTCTTCAACCTGCTTGTCCTTTCTCTTGGAGGATTTCTGCTGTTGAGCCTGCTGTTCCCTGCTCTCCTCTCGTTCAGCGTCCTTCAGAGTCTCATAGTAGCGGGACCACCAGTCCAGGGCGTCCTCCGCATCTTCCTCCTCCTTTTCACCTTTCTTCTTCTTCTTCTCACCGCCCTTAAAAGTAAACACAGGAAGATCAGTTAAATCCCCGTATGTCCAGGGTTCGTTCTTCTCTCTCCCATGTAAGGTAAACACAGGAAGATCAGTAAAATCCCCGTATATCCTAGATTCGTTTTACTCACTCCCATATAAAATAAAAACAGGAAGTACAGCAAATTTCCCCGTACTTCCAGTGCTCGTGGAAATTTATTTTTTAGGACTTTCCAGGAGCTTTTCCAGGTATTTTCTGGGAATTTTCTAGGAGTACTATTTTACAACATTCTACGTAGATTAGTCTTTGTCCAAGGCAAATTTTTCATTATAAAACAGCATTTGCTTTGCTTCCTTTTCCAGAGTTTTCTTGGAAACTTCAACAAATCTCAATCACTTTCGAGGTTTTCCAAGAACACCAGGGCATTTCAGGAAGCATTTGAACCCTATATATGAACAACACTTTTTAAAAGAAACGTAATTCTGCGAAATGTGGAATTAGAAATGAAAATGAAGAAATGCAGAATTGCTTTAGATAATATTTATTTATTTATTATATTTCGAAGTTCAGACAGTATCAAGACGCAAATGTTTCTATCATGTTTTAAAAACAAACACACTGGAAACTCAAAAAGCCCATAAAATGTAGCAAGTACCTCTTCTTTGGCAAGCTCTTCAAGTGGAGGAACATCTTCAATGTCAATGATGATTTCTTGTTGACCTCCCCCAGGTGCTGGAGAGTTGGGACGGGACGGGCCGTTAGCCAGCTGATCACCTTTAAATGTAAGAGAAATAGTAACTAAAACGCACATGCAATAGGCCTTAATCTTTGCGACAATGACTAATATTTGCAGGCAAGTGTCAGCGGTTGCTAAACGTGAGGCCCTCTGGCACGTGTGGCAATCTTATGCTGTACCATCAGAGATCAGGGGTTTACAGCCTTTGTTCAGTCTTCTAAATAGAATACAATAGTAGTTACCAATCAAAGATTAATGAAGAGTTCTTTATATCCTGAAATCTAATGAAACCATCAAAATAACAACGATCACAGTTTTAATTAATAAACATGTTATCAAGAGAGGTTAAATCTCTTGCTAAAGATGATCTCCTTCTGCAGTATCCCTCTCAGCATACCTCGTGAGTCTTTCTCCAGTAACTCTTTCTCCTTGTCTCCAGTTTGTAGATATCTGTGTAGGGAATTAAGGACGTGCGTGCCAACCAGGGTAAATCGTCCAAATGTCCTGCAGTCTCGAACTCTCACGGTCAGCGGTGGACAGTAACGTTCGTTTTCAGGAAGTTCCTAAGCAGAGATTAAGCAGCCAATCAGAACACTTCTTACTTAATCTTACTAATAATGTAGCTTTAATAAATTGGTACACATAATATCGTCGAGTATACAACACAGTACCTAAGGGTTACAGGGAACTAAGGGTTAGTTTTTGATGTTTAATTAGAGTAAATATCAGCCAATGACATCATTTTCCTTGCTTTGGCAGCAGTCTAAAAAGTGAAGGAGATTGCGTAAGACGCTTGATTCAAAACAATTACAAGAAACTATCACGGAAGAAAATTTCACAAAACACGAAATGATTCAAAGAATTCCTCGCAAAGAAAGAGACGTTAAATAAACCAGCTGCAGTAACAATTTTAATGCACAAACGTCACAGAAAATATCAACCGGTTTAAACTTTCAGCTACAAGCCAAGACTCGAATACTCCAGACACTAATGCAGTGCTGACGAAAGATTTTTTGAGCACTTACCACATCAAAGAAACAAACTGGGTTCTGGAAATTTGGGTTCTTTTTTGCATTGGATATGACGGTTGATTGGATCACGTGCCCAGCACAATCAATATCCACCTGGGGTCGATCAACAGTGGTCAAATTGACCCTCTTCATCTCCCGTACACCCCAGAATAACACCTCTATACGGTGTTTCCTCATCACCGGCCGGATGCCTACGGGTACCGGGGTAATTGGACCATCTGGTGTGTTGATAGGTTCCACTTCCGATGGGAGAAAGCACATACCATCCGACAGCTGCAAGGTGAATTGCACTCCGATATTTTAAATTCGATTCAAAGTCTGCCCTACTGAAATCACCAGGGGCTAAGAAAAAATAATCGTATGGTTAACATTTTGTGCTTCCATTAGCTCGAAGTTTCAGCTGTCGCCTAAACCCTATACCCTCTATTGGTGGACCGCTTTTCTTTCAGGAAGGGGAACTTGGGATCAATAGGGCGACTGATAATTTAGACCACTGGATGCATTATGATCACGCGATCACATACTGGAAGCAGTGGAGCATGTGCTTCAAAACAACTCGGTATCTATTGTTGTGCTTTGCAAAGTGTTATACTACAAACAGTTTACAAACCAAAGTTCAATATTTTCGAAACGATACTCTTCAAATCTCACATTTCATAGAAACGAAAACAACAAAAAGTAAAGACGCGCCGTTACAGGTTTGTTAGAAACAGCACACACGTTTACTTTAATACAAAAAAAACAAACATTGTATCTAAACATTTTATAACGATTTTGGCCTCTACAGTTATGGAACAGAGTACGTAAATTTTCCTGGGAAGATAAGTTCAAATACGACGAGGATCAGCAAGGATGTCATGGATCCTAATATCAACTAGTTTTCCTATTGGTTCCCCACATGTCACCTATCAACACGCTACAGACCACTGGGGAGCTAAACAATGACAGATTAAGGCCGCGTTTTATTACTGAAAGTTACACCTGCGAAATCAAGGTATTTGTTAAGCGTTATTTTACTACTTCTCAGTAAAAACTTAAGTTTTGTCACATTCTTCCTCTCGTAAATAACATACATGTAACATAGCAATCATTTTGTACACAATAATGTAAAAGAATGTTGTGCCATGGAGGCCGTACCCAAAATGTTATTGATTCGGCACATGACGATGGTTATTGATGGTTTATTGTGATACCACTTTATTATGCTACGACTGATTTTGCTATGACATAGATGCTATATTATTCCACACAATCTTGTATCACGACTTGTTATCTGATGCTGTGCTTCATGGTGTTATGTTATGTTAGAATGCTATGTAATGCGATGCGATGTTATTACTTTATTACCTTGTTCAATGTTACGTTACGATTATATTGTTATTTTATGTTATGATAAGTTACGTTATGTTGCGTTACGTTACGTTACGTTGTTTTAGCTTAAGTTATGCTCAGGTTAGTTACAGCAAGCACTGCAGACCCAGTGAGTCTAATATGTTCTGTTTTTAAGCTGCTTAGCAAACCAATCAATTCAAATGAGTATCGTATTCAAAGGGAAATGCTTGTTCAACACATTAGTTACCATTAAACAGATTCTCGATCAAGAAATCGGGTCTCAGTACGTCTCACTTAAAACAAGAAGTCGAAAATACGTTTAATCTTTACGATCGATTAACTGTTTTTTACGTTCTTGTTTCAATCTGATAAACTTTCACACAACGTTTATTGTAATTAAGAGTCCTGTTTAACGTTTAAAATATGAAAACCTAGTTGTTAATTACCAACTTTAAAGTGGCTTAGTAAACTAAAAGAATTTAAAAGTAAGAAAAAGATAAGAGAGAAATCTTCGAAGTAGCTTCAGTTCTGATCAGACTCCAATGGTTTTTCAGCAACCTTTCGAGTGACCACAAAAAGTTTAAGTTTTGCGTTGCCGCAGATCGAGAGAAGGCGGAAGACAGAGAGCTGAGTATACTGACTGTTATAGCCCAGTCTTTTTCAGCTTTTTTATGCACGTGACCTACCATTTGTCCCCGTCTGTCCCTGCCATGCGGTTCTGAATAGGACTAGTGGTTGAAATAAAATATGAAAATGTAAGGTTTCAAATACGTTTAACTAAAATTTCCGTCCGCTGACCAACCGCGGTTTCGCGTGGCTCCTCGGTTTTGTCTTCAAGTTAACACAAAGATCGTAGTTTTCTCAATTCGAGCGAATATGAACCAGCATTTACAGCAGGCGTATATATTGGTTTAAAATATTCTTTAATCTGTAACACAATCTGCCTCAGTTATATTTACGTAGCTCACTTTATCTTTTTCGAGTAATTTTAATTTCAAATGCAAATTTTATGTAATTTTAATTTTTAAAATTACCACAGAGAGCAGACTTGAAAGTCGAAATCAATTCACTTCAAATACAAAATTATTTTAACTGTTTATGCTTTGAATTCCAAACTTTTGGAACAGTGATACTTGCTGATTTTAAGTTATAATCTGAAAAGTTTAGCGTTTACTAAGCTTCATATCAATTACTTTATTAATTTCCAACTAATACAACAACTACAGTAGTCAGATTCTTGTGAAAACGTGTCGATAAATATAGACATAAACAAATGACTACATTAACTATGGTTCTTTTACTACCCTCACTTACTTACTCATTCACCTTTCTGCCAACAGTATTAACAACGATAGAAACTACAATTTGTATATCCTCAAATTTGAGAGACCGGTTTGGGCCCTAACAATGGAACAACTGAAAAGGGGAGCTTATGTATGATTCAGAGCGAGTGGCCTAAGAAATGTTGTCTTCACCCTGTTCCCCTAGTTCTTACGCACCTGAAGCAGTTCAAAGGCGGCTAGTAGCTCCCCTGCTTTCTCTTCCCCTCGGAATACCTGGAACCACTCAAGGGCTGGCGGGAAAAACGGCTTCTCGTAAGGTTCGCAGGCCATCTTGACTATCGGTCGAGATAAGGCGCGTCCAATGAACTCAGAATCGCCCTGCGATAAACAATACCTTTTAAGCACTGAACATAAAACCAAACGTTAAGGAATTTACAAATATTCAACAGCGAAAGTAGATGACATCCATTTGGAAATAAACCTGAAAATGTTTAACGACTGTTAAAGCGAGCTATAAAGCTAAACAATCGAGAAAGTGCCGCTTATTAAATTCTACGCCTGCTCAAGAGCAGTGAATCACAAACAAAAACTTTTTATATTAAGAGAAAAAAGAAGTGTATTTAAAACCATTATCATTAATATCGCTAAATCATTACCATTAACTTAACCAACATTATCATAATAATAACTACAACCAAACATAGCACTTCTTCTGTTAAACAACAGCCTTTGACGATACAACCATCGATACCAACATCTCCATTTTTACCATTAACGATTTTGAGAAAATGGAATCATAAGTGAGAAAATCTTTTGCGAAAGTGAACTAAGTAGCAACAGTGTTCTGGTACAAGAGTCCATACCCCAATATCCTTATCGAAGATCTCCACGACAATAGTTGGAGGGTTCACTGCAATCTCGTTGACGTCACCCCAGAGCACCACATCTCTGAACACCAACATCTGGTCCCAGGTGGGGCTGCGTGTCTCCCAGATGACACGCGTATCTGACACGAGATGCGTGAAGATAACACGTGCAAATGCATCTGTAAGAAAAAGGGCGGACACACTGATATGGTTATCACACTCTTGTTTTGTGTTTGTTCACCAATTTTGTTAACACTGGAGTAAAGTAAAGAGTTGAATCAAGATTTAATCCACACTTCAGCATCCTCTCGATGCCCTTATCACAGATAAAAGACTGACAAAAATGCTAAACCGAAGTACTGTAAAGTTTTTTATCCTTGGCAATGGCTTCAAGAAGATTAACTATTTCCATGATTCTTGGCAATATCAATGAACCCAGATAATTTGAATCAACGTTAAAAGGAAATCCCCGCTAACTTGAAGCAAAACTGATTTCCCTAAGATTTATTGTTATTTTTTTACGCTATAACTCGAAGTGTTTTAAATTTCCCTTGGCATTTCATGTTATCCAAGTTAAACGGTAATGAAACGAAATCGGTAAAAAATAATGTATAGCCAGTTAGCAACTCTCCAATACAAGTGCGATATCAAACAAACTATGCAGCTGAACTCAAGCACAGGCAATGGCAGAACTGTTGTAAGTAATCCGATTTTACGGGTAACAACAACACACCTGACAATCCTGATGCATCACTGCCAATCAGACTTCTTGCCTGGTACAGATGAGTCCGGAGAACAAACTTCTGTTTTTCTGTGAGAGAAAATGGTAACATTTATTACAACCTACCTGTGTATATCAGATGGCACAAACTAACCTGTGTATATCAGATGGCACCAACTAACCTGTGTATATCAGATGGCACCAACTAACCTGTGTATATCAGATGGCACCAACTAAC